>JAQFXN010002943.1:0-11710 GCA_034693365.1 Liacarus xylariae | reverse complement strand
GTTTCAATACATTTATTGATTGCGAGTTAAGTTTAATGTCTTTAATAGTTTATTGAAACTAATGTCTAAAGAAGTAATGTTTTAATGGCTTTAATTGAATTCAATAATCATTTATAAGAAAAGATCGGTTTTCTTACCGGATATTCAGTCAATTTATACTAAAATATCTAAAATAAAAACCGAAAAATTAGTTTTGCATAAAATCCTACTTTTTGTTACACTTAATTGCAGTAAAGTGTGGAAAATGCAAAGACATTCCATCCCATTCCTAATCATGAATTGAATTGTTTTGTTTGAATAGATTTCAGCACAATATGTGTCCAAATTAGAGCCGTATCTCAAAGAGGATTCAACGGTTCCGGACATATATCGAGCGGCAATTTCTTTGTTGAATTTGGGAAAAGCTATTGATTCGACAAAAGTAGGCAAAGCTTTGGCCACTGCTCTGAAAAAAGATGAATCACTGCTCAATACAGGTCTAGCCTTTCAATTGGCCGCTAAATTGACAAAAGCAGAGGACAGGAATGCGTTCGTTGAGAAAATCGGTGACGTCATTGTTCAGGCGGACGAAGTGGACAATAAGTTCCTACAGGTGTGACCATTGAGTGGTGCCATTGATTTTGATGTAAAATATATGGAATTGTTGTTTCAGTTCGAGGGAGGGCTCGGAATAACTGCTTCGATAATCAGTGGAGTCTATCAGTTGGCGACCGCTAGTAATAAACCGGTGGGTCTGACAAATGTATGTATTATAATCTATAATTTATGGGACATGTAGTCTATTAATGGCATGACAGATAGTAACTGTTTTCCATTGCCATCAATAGGAACAGGCGTTAAAGTTCGCCAATTATTTTCTTTCCCGAAAATACGTTTTGACCCCAAAAGGCATTTCAGAACTTCTGGAAGTATTAAAACTTTACACAAACAATAAATATCACATTCCAGTGGTTATAACAAACTATGGGTCGAGTGCTCTCTCGCCAACCAATTCTGTTCTGACGGTCAGAATAACTAACGTTTTGGGCGCCTCTTTGGGTCCGCTCTCAGTAACCGCGGACTCGGCCACAAGAGTTGACGATAAGAAAGTTATTTGGAATAAAAAGAGTTTACAACCAGTTCAGGGGGACAGGTATGTACGGGTGTTTTATTTCACTATCGATTGGTTATATAATTGGATACAATTTTCTATTCTTTAGTAAACTTTTTGCGATTAATTTTCTCGAATCGAAACCTTTGCGTGGATTCTATGACCTGTCCATTAGTGCTGTGCCCACCAAAGCTGATCCGCGTCTCATTGGAAACACTGGCGTTCAGATCAAAGCTATTGTGTTGACACAGGTCTCTGTTGTTAACACTGAAATAACTGTAGCGGACAGGGATGCGAGTGGAAGTGGAGCCGTCACTAAGTATTGATTTATTTAACTTTAAATTAGAGTATAATCGGTGTCACCCACGGGGTTGTCATATATAATATATGCCATACAATACCCGTTCCCAATCCACCGGTATATCATTGGACACGAAATACTATTATTTGACAAACAATTGAATGTTAACTAATATTTGGGTCGAGTCTAACAAATACAACCCCTTTTAGACTGGAATATCCGAATTCGATATCAAATCCATTGGAAGCCGATTCTCAACAAAGACTTGTAATTAAGTTTCAATTGCGCGACAAAATAGCCGGTGATTTGATGTCAGCGCACCAGACATTTGTTCAATTGGTTAACGTTGAGACCAAACAAGAAATTGTATTCATTGCAGAACCCGATTCGGCCCTTAATTATAAAATGGATCTTAATTTACAAACAAAGTCTAAAGACCTGAACCACATTAACGGTTTGTACAGAATATCTCTTATAATCGGCGACGCAGTCATCGAGAATCCTATCCAATGGACAATCGGATCGATTAAACTTCAATTGTCTTCACAATCGACACAAACTTCTGAAGCAGTCGTTTCTTCATTTGCGCCCAAACCTGAGATTAAGCACTTGTTTAGAGAGCAAGAGAAACGCCCACCGCTTGTAGTGTCGAATGCATTCTCTCTCTTAGCTTTGGTTCCAATTGTGATACTCTTTTCACTCGTAAGTCATTTGTTGTTTATATAAGTTGTGCTGATTTTTAACCAATGCTTCGTTGGATTCATTGAAAACTATAATTCAATGTTGTCTTCCATAGCATTGGGAAAACACTTTTGGCTCAAATATAGTTGATTTCGAAATCATATGATAATCGACATCAGAGAGCAGTTGCCATACAATCCCTTCATTGAATTTAAACATTCAATCAATTAATTCTATATTTTTTGTTTCAGTGGTTGAAAATTGGTATTAATTTTTCTGGATTTCCGCTCACACTATCGGCGCTGATATTTCACAGTGGACTCGGACTTATATTCGGACTCTATGTGTGTTTCTTCATTAAACTAAATATGTTCGAGACGTGTAAATATTTGGCCGCTTTGGGAGGCATTACTTTTCTTGCGGGACATTCATTGTTGAGTAGACTCGCGAACAGTAAAAAGTAAATTAAACTATAAATAAATTCATAGATTTTTCACTTCAAATAATTTATATCTATTTTAAGTTATTTTTAATAAAAAGACAAAAAGAAATATTTAAATTATTTGTTAACTTAATTAAACACTCGTTTGTGGTTTGGGTCAAGACTTCAGTCAATTGTTTGATCCATTTATCTTCACATGAAATCCGAGAGAGTCATTGAGCCCTTGGGAGCGGAGTGGGAGTAATCATCCATTTCTTCTCTTTCTCTTCCTCGGCCTCTTGAACCTCCTCTACCTCTGCCCCGCCCTCTACCCCTTCCTCTGCCCCGACCCCTACCCCTATGTGAATCGTGTTGATAATATTGAGACCTGTTCTCTGAGCCATTAGTTCTGGAAGAAGTGGCGAAATTGGTTTGAAGTCTACTCATGGCCTGTACTAACGATGAGAACTCTCCCGAACACCAAACGCAACCGTGAAATACAAGTGAGCCGTCCTTTAGTCGCGATTTGTCCGACTTATACTCAATGGAACACAATTTTCGGTTACATTTCTCACAGATCTCGCTATCGATCGTCACTTTATTGGCGTCTTTGAAGGCAGACATTGAAAAATTGCATTTATTGCAGCCAACTCTCCACGAGGGAGGACCTGATGCCGGATCCAACACCAGTACTCCGCCATACTTGCAATCGTGGCATTCGGTCAAAGTGTTTGCGGCCATTGAATGCTTACATTCTTCGTTCGGACATTGATTACAACCCGAAGACTTAGCCATTAATTCAAAGGGAGGGTTATTGAAACAGTGGAGACAAAACACAAAACTCTTGTCTGAAGTTCCCGTTTTGTAGAAGTAAAGGAGTTCGAAGTCATCGATAGGACAGCGCAACTCCTTATAGGTTTTGATGTTTCCATTTTGTGGTATAGAATAGGTTTCATTACAAGTCGTGCAATAAATTCGCTGCGGTTTTGATGTAATTAACTTCAGATAACGCCTGCATTTGCCACACCTTATGTGAAGATTGCATTCAATTAGTACTCATTAGTGTCACTCACTATCCGATTATCATTACCTGGAAATGGGTTTTCCCGAATCGGCCAAAGAGGAGAACGAGACCTCAAAGAGTTCGTCCATTTGTTGTATGTGTTCAACAAAATAAGTGAATTTATGTTTAAATTCTTCAATAGTTTTGTTGAGCACTATTTGGAAGTCGACTCTTCCGATAGCTATTTGATTCAGTTGTTTCTCAAGCGCTGACCGATTGGTTGGCAAAACCAAATCGTTGTCAATCTTTTGGTATCCGTGCACTAAAACTATTCCCAATTGAGTCGGAATAAGACGTCTTCCAGTACTCACTTTTACATAATTTCTGAGACATATGTTATTGATGTGCGTAGGGATAGAGGCGTCGGTTCCGATTCCATGTTTTTCCATTAAACCAATTAATTCTAAATATAAATTAACTTTAGTTTAAGAACAATATTGAAAAATAATAAATTCAAACCCGATTCTGTCAAATAGTCCGGTGCTGTGGTTAGTCTTTCTAATAATTTTGCGTCAGTTATGAGGAATTCATCGCCCACTTTGAGACTGGAAGACAGCTTTTGTTCGTTGGGTAATGACTGCCACGTCATAAAGCGTGTAAATCCCGGATCAATTAGATTAGAACCCACTTTAGAAAAAGTCTCGGTTCCGATGGCGAAGGACAGAGTCGTTTGTTCGAATTTCATGTCTCCGCTTAGAGTTGCGATGAAATGTCGGGCAATGTATTCGTAAATACGATAACTGTCCCTATCGTTGAACTCGTTCTGCTGTGCGATCTTCATGGGAGTGATGGGCGGGTGGTCTCCAGCGTCGTTACCCGAACGCGGTTTAGTTATTCCCGTCTTAAGGAGTTGTTCCACTTGTTGTCCCCAATCATTACTCGAGGCCTGGATTTTGAGAGTTCCGATTAAATCGAAGTTCTGTGGGTATTGGTTGGTCTCAGTTCGCGGATAACTTATATATCCCTGAGTGTAGAGTCGCTCTGCGATCTGCATAGTTGTGTGCGGACCGATGCCCAGGGCTGAACTGGCAATCTTCAACAGTTCCACAGTGTTTAGAGCGTTTGGCCGAGGCTTTGACTTTTCTTTGGTAGAGATCGACAAAAGTTTAGCCCTTTTTTGAGATTTAACTAAATTCAAGTAAGACTTAGCAATGTTTTGATTGAATTCTCTGCCTCTGTCCCACTCAAGGGTTAGCGGTTGTGACGACTCACTACTGGCCAAACGAACGGTAACACTCAAAACCCAATAGGGCTCGGGTTTGAACGTTTGGATTTTGTCGTGTCGGTCAACACAGAAGCCAAGAGTGGGTGTCTGACAGGGGCCGAAAGATATGAGAGAACTGTCTAAATCTCCATATTTTCCCTGAATTAATATAAAATCAAATTAATTTTTTAATAAATGAATGAAATTTATTCAAAACTAATTTGAAATTACGTGAAAAAATCGAGTTTGGAATCGAGTGAACGCACAGCCGATTCGTAGATCGAGTTCTTGTCGAGCGTCGACTGAAAGCGATTCCAATTCGTTGGGAAGTATTAATGAATTCATCGCCGATTTTATATCTTTTTCAGTAATAGCACTGAATTTTGCGCGAAATACAGTCTAATTGTCATTGAATTGCATTAAAATTATAGAAATTATAAATAATTAATTAAATCAATTAAAAACCTGAGGACTTCTGAACGATATTTGCATTGAAGGGTTGACGGCATTAATCACTTCAAAGCAGATGTTTTCCCCCTCTTTATCGCAATCCAACCACAAAACCAAATAATCACATCCGCGAGCCTTAAGTCCAACCAATGAAACAATCAGTTGTATTGAATGGAAGCAAATATTGCATCTAATTATCAATAAATACCTCTTTCTCTAAGAACTTAATTAAGTTTAACTTTGGATTCGCTTCTTCTTTAATAGTGGGGCAATCGAACAGCTCCTGGGGTTCAGTTCTGTCCCAATTGTTGTATTTGGAGACAAAGTTTGTGGACAAGACGTGACCGCAAACTGACGTGAATTTAAATAAAACCTCTTTTTGTCCTCTGAATGAAGACTTGTATTCGTGAACATTACAGACGTTATTGAATGCCTTCCGACTCTTCTGTTTGCCATTCGATAAGATATTGGCCAAGGATTGGGCCAGAGATGGCTTCTCTGCGATCATCAATACGACTGTCATTTCATTTCAATTAAATCTGTTTTCAATTCATTGCTGTTTTCAATACAAATATATTTATAAATAATATATTTTGCAAATAATTGAATGATTGAAGAAAACAATAACAATTGAAAGAAGTTATGCCACAACGGCTCCAGCAATACATGAGCACTACATATAAAGGGTAAACATTAGATCCAATCTCACGCTTGCATTATATACAGTATTGACTACTTTTAGTCAACAAAGCAATTAAGTTAAATGAATGCCATTTATATTAAATTTGAATTCAATTATAAATTATTTAATTAAACCATTAAAACAATTAATTTATTTGTATTTCAATTTCTACTTGAGATAAATCTTAGACTAAGACTAACTGTAAAATATTTTTTAAATTAATGATATTTTTACGAACTTTTAGTACTTTTTATGTAGCACTGCATGTCATTGCGGGAGCCGTTTGTTGCAGAACTTCTTTCAATTATGTTTTGAATTAAACCAAACAAACCCTTATATCAACAATAGATGTCATTCATTGGATATTTGGAACCGATGTTTAAAATAATACTTTGATTTCAATTATGATTAATTATATTATTTATGTCCAATCATAGGATCCATTGGATCCGATCCAGTACTGCAGTGATTGAAAACTTGCATAAATTGAGAAACAATAGGATTATATCTATTAAATGATATGTTTTTGGATATAATTATAATTTAATTGAAATAAACTAATAATTAAAATCAATTCAATTAATTTACAACATTTAAAATATTTAATACATTTTTACAAATTAATGACAAATACTCTTCAAAAGTAAAATTTTTAAATATTTTATATAAACTAAAGCTTTTCATTCAGTAATTGAGTTACAATTTGAACGTTTAGTCCACTTATAAGTAGTTTTTCATGATTTTTACCATAATTTTCAGTCGTCTTAAGAGAACTTAATGTTCGTCTAAACCGTTAACCGTTTGACCATTACTTTGCTTTTCATTAATGGATTCGTTGTCTCCAATTGTGTCGATTCGGGAATTTTCAATCAAATAAACGATTTCTGTTATAATAATTAGATTTTAATAGCAATTATGAAGACGTCGTTCGCGGCGGAAGAGTTAGTCCAACGCTTGCCTTCTGTAGTTCTTTAGACAACTGAGCAGTTGTTGTGGTAGTGGTTGAAGTCATTTGTTGTAAAATTGTTTGTGAGTTCGCACTGGTCTGTGAGGGATGGGCTATGAATAGTGGCTGCAGAGCAGAGGTCGATGGGATCACAATTTGAGTTTGGGGTACATTTCCTCTATTTCCCTGAGCAGTGGTTATGATTCGGGCCACGAATTGGTGGTGCGGAGGAATGGTGGTCGAAGAAAGGGGTTGGCCCTGAGTCGTCACCACTACCGACGCGTTGGACGCATTGCTTTTGGCAGTGATTGGACTCTGAATTTTGGTTGCGTTTGGGTTCGCATTCACTGGTATTACACGAATCCCTTGAAGGGTTCGAACGGCAAGGGATGACGTTTGAGAGGTTGGAGTCTCAGAGGCGCTACTAATCGCTGGCGAACTAGAGTTGGGCTGAAGTACGATAGAACCGCCCGCCGCCGCCATCATATAGGACTTACCCGTAGGAGTGGCTGTTTATTGGATTTGAAAAACATATTAAACATAAATCGAATACACATTTAAAATCAAAACAAACCTAAAACGACAGAACCGGGTCGGGTGCCGAACAATACACTGGTCGGTATACTTATTTGATGCATTTGACTGTTCGTAACGCCCGTTCCCGTTGTGTTATTCAAATGAGTTCCCGATATTATTTTAGTGGTCAGTGGTCTCGACTGTTGCTGTGGTGTCGTAGTAGAGGACAGAGTCGTAATCTTGTTTGTAGGGTTTGTAACATTGATGAGCGCAGGTATACTTTCAGAAGTCATACACGTTGTAATCGGTGTCTGTGTTTTGAGAGTATTTTGTGTAATAGGAATCGGAAGAGTAATAGTTTTTGGGATTTGAACTTTAATCGAAGGTTTGGTTTGTCTAACGGCGCGACTCTTCGGCAACGGTTTTATTGAATTACATTCGCTTACAATAAGTTTTGTGACTTCAGATGTATTGACAGCATTCGAGGCAACGGAAAGGCTTACACTGGGCTGAGAGACAGCGGTACTACTGGTGGACACAATCAAACTCTGTTTGTTATCGGATATTATTTTCATGTTTTTCTGTGTCTCAAAAAGTTTTGTCGAGTCTTTAGGTTTTGTTGATTTCTTTTTATCACTAAATGAAAGACTGGCCGAAGAGGTTATGACATCTGATTTGTTTCGAATTTGATTCTTGGCCTGAAGTGACAAAAATAGAGAATTTGAGGTCAAAGAGGCCGCAGATGTCGAACCATTGAATGGACTCAAGGAATTCGATTCAAATGCATTCAATTCTTTTTCTTTGTCTGTAGTGTTGACTAAAGAAGTTTTCAGATCAGAAATGAGTCCTTTGTTTGGATTCAAGTCTTCAGTCGAACTTAAGACAGAATTTTCTAAATTATCAAAAGAAAGTGAGGAATTGGGCGTCGATTTGGTTGTGATTTTAAGGGCTTCTGAATTCAATATATTAGTCACCGCTTGATGTATGGCCTGTTGTGTGGTCTTAGAAATGATGGACAGTTGTCCTCCCGTTTGACTCAATTGATTATTACTTTGATTATTGTTCACACAATTAGTTTTTCGCGAAGCCTTACTCATAGATCTCTTGGCCTTTGCGGCGGCGATCTGTACTTCATGTAAGCGTTCAAACTCTGCTTCAGTTCTGTTTCGGTGCAAATATATCCAAACGTTGCGATTGACGTCATATTTAACACAGGGATCCTTCTCGTAGTGGAGTCGGTCGAGGGCGCCGCTGACAATGCCGTTCACCTGTTGGTCAGATATTGTTGGCAACAGATATTGAGAATCTTTAAGGAGTTCGCAAATGTCAGCTCTGGTGCCCTCACCGTTGGGCAGTCGGGCCGCGGCGTCTCTCACAAGACTTAATAGTGTAACAAAAGGCGGTCTATCGCTAACTAAAAGTGAATGTTCTCTTGCTTTATTAGGACTCGAAGAGTTGTGACCATTGGCGGCACCGATACCACACCCTTTGACAGGTCCGACAACACTTTCATATCCGTGCACTCTATAAGTGAAGGCTTTGTATGGGTTGTGATACCGAACCGCCTCCTGTTTGCGATAAACGCCTTTCTCCTCATCACTGGACGGCCTAACGATCCAATCGGTCAAACACTTTGCCGGTGGCGGTAATGTCTGCGAGAAATTGATTAAACTAGAGTTCGGGTCCTCGTCTTTATTCTTCATCCACTGTTCACAAAGTGGAACCAATTCTAAGTCGCGATCCCTTCCCCCTCCGATCCACTGCCACTGTTGGTTCTTCTCCTTGTAGTCGACGAGTGGCACCAAATGAGGCGGAGGTAATACACCACTCAAGTAGTTCATGGCTGAGGCGACCATTTCTGTAGACCAACCGATAAATGGACTGAAGGTTCTGAGTCTCTCTTTGACGAGTTCTTCCAATTTATGTAAAGTCAGTCTTTGATCGTTTGTTGCGTTCGTCACAAATATGTCGCGAAGTAATGAAAAGAAACATTTGGGCGCCTTCTCTAAGGGCAAAGGGGCTACAGCTATAGGACTAGCATCTGGTGGGACACTGGCTTTTGATGGCATCAGAAGAGGAAGTGCAGGAAGTGGTGCGGCTATTACTGGACACTCGGGCTGTGATACAACTGGAGGGACAGAAAAGGAACTGGATTTGGGCGCAGAGGGTTTGGTTTTGTTTGCGATGCAAACCATTTGATCATTCAATTCATTATTGATATGAGAAATGTTTTGTTTGGAATTGTCATCACTTTTATTGCTTAATTCGGTTTCAATAATCAGTTCTTTTTCCACTTTAATGGTCGGCGAATGTGATTTCGGAAGAACTTTGATTTGATTCAATTGATTTGTTTTACTGATATTCAAATGTTTTGCCTTTTTCTTAGGCGTTGACGACGAGGAAGACTTGAGAGCACTGGTATGAGTTTGTGATAAATTGTTGGTTTTGTTGACATTAGTCATACAGGTGTTGGTGACTCTCATAATGATATCACTCAACGTAATGGTATGCGTCTCGAGAGTCGGCTCATAGCTGTTGTCGAACTCCTTTGCCTTTCGTTTTCTCTTATGTTTTCTAAGCATTTGATTGTATTGTTTATCAGTCAATGAATTATTTCCATTCAATTTAGTGGTCAATGATTTGTCGATTGTTCGCTTCCACTCTTCCTCTTCAGAAGATGTGTCCGTTTTATTGCGAATATCTTTAAGTTCTTTACGATATCTCATTCGAACCCTATCTTTAAGACTCTTTGATTCAGATATTAATAAAGTTTTGTTTGAATTTTTCGATTCAATCGATTTGTTATTTGAATTGTTATTCGTTTGAATCGATTGATCAAAAAGTTGTCTTCTTTTGTGAATCACTTCATTGAGAAGAACTGACTGTCGTTTTTGTTCATATATTTTCGACAATTTCTTCCTCAAAGTCTTCACTTCTTCTAAAGCCTTCACCAAATCGGGACTTATTTTATGTGATTTTAAATTAACGAAAACATCAGTCAATGAATTGAAATCAAATCGATTTAACTCTCCGTTCATTAAGAGATCGATTGTCTCCTTCTTATCACTTATTGACAACTCTTTGGGCAAATAATTGTTCATTAATTCCAGTCTTTTGGTGTCATTCAAGTGATACCAAACCGAATCACAACCACTACTCAAGAGATTTAAAAAGATTTGTTTATTTCCGAACAAATCGTTCGGCAATTGATTTATTGAAGACAACAAACAAGTGCTCCAACTGTTGGAACCATTGGTCGCATTACCACAACTGCCAGATGTAGTGCTTGTAGTCGGAGGAGTGGTATGAGTGGCCGGAGTTGGCGTCAACTTTGTTGTCATTCTTCACCACTTCTGAGGAATAGATTTATTCTTCAAATTGTTTTCGTTTAATAAAATATAAATTTTTCATAATTTTATATAAAAATACTTTAAATAAATTAAATAATAATAATTACAAATAATAACTAATAATAATAATAATTATAAAACAATTTCTGTTTATATTAAATGTCATTATTATTAATAACAACTTCTATTCAATGATTATCTTTTTGTAAATAATAATAAAAATATTACCAAATCCTGCGATATATTCACTCATATATTGTACAATAGATGTCGAGTCGAGACATAAATAGCGCTACTTTTGAACAAATTGTTTGAATGTTTTTAATAATGTTGTTATTCCTGATACGGATTCTTTCCGATTAATTTCTTCCCAGAACTTCCAACTTTTCGGGAAATATAACTCAAGAATGGGATTACGCTTTAGAGACAAATTTCCAAATATAAATATTTTGTTTCCAAATATAACAATTATGATTAAAGCTGTGAAAAAAGCTTCTAAAAAGTGCAAACATTTAAAAAAAAGTGAGCGTTCGTCAATTTAAAGAATTGTGTCTCAGAATGCAGTTAAAAGGTTTTAATTATTATTAAAGTTCGGGAAAAATCAGTCTATTAAATTGCATTATTGCTCGCTCAATTTTATTACATTAAAATTTGTGCGAGAAGTGAATTAATTCATTAAGAAATAGATGAACAGTTAACACATTTTATTATTTTAGTATTTTATTTCAAGTATTTGAGAAAATAAGGTTTGTCCGGGAATTTGTAGCAAAAGAGATTAATAAGAATAACTCAGAAACTATTTAAGATAATTAAATGAAATTTTATTTGAATATAAAAGACTATATAAGTAAGGGTTATAATCAATTGAATGGCGCGAAGACACCTGTATCTCTTATTAATTTAAGTCTTTGTCAGATATTCTTCATAAGTGACTGTGCATTAGTTTGGGACACATTTTGACTGATTTTACGCTAGATATGTTTGAAACAACGTAAACTTTATGGAA
>JAQFXN010002942.1:0-11714 GCA_034693365.1 Liacarus xylariae | reverse complement strand
ACCAAGATTTCAATGCATTTCATAATATATAAAATCGCTATTAATTAAACATTTTAGCAATATTTAATAGTTTTTAAAGGTATAAAGGGATGTGCCTTTTGGTACTGTCGGTTATCCCCTGATCGAGGAGTTGAAGCTGACAATCAAACCATTTGTGAATTTATGGGTTAATTCACACCTAAGCAAGAGTGTACTTCTGGCAAATGGACGAAATTGGCCAGACCTGACACTTGCGAATCAATAGCCAACACTCATTCTAATAGCAATGTAAGTTCGCAAATATTACAGTATATAAATTAAAATGCGTTTCAGTAAAATATTTAAAACTTTAAAAGTATTTTCAATTCTGTAAAATGCATGTGAGATAACTAAATAATCTAAATTTCACTAGGATAATTAATGCTTAGATAACGGCGGTCTAGCCTAATTAACCCTCTCACGTTTAGTGCGGTAAGGTCATAATTTATCATGCACATGCATTTTTGTTTTAAGAATTTTGGAGTTTTGAATAATATATTCAATTTATAAAAACCAAATTAACTTATGTGAAATTTATTTTAAATTTTAAACAAATATAATCAGATAAGTGAATGTATTTAAAAACAAGGGTAAATCGACTGTCCAATCAGTAGGTATTTCGAGAAGAATTTTACATAATATCAGGTTAGGTATAAACAGTTTCGAAATATGAAAATATCAAGGGAGGATTAAGATAACAATTTATTTGTATTCCTGTATCGCAAAATACTGAAGTAGAGTGTGTGGGAGGGGTAATTTTCAAAATTTCAACCTTAAGGTTGCATCTATGCTAAACCCTCTTGGCAATCCACGGAAATAATTAATTAAATAGTTTTGTAAATATTTTAAGTCTGATTAATGATTTATAAGATGCAGCAGGGTTCAATATTAATATTTCATGTTTTATTTTACAATTCTATATTACAATGTATGATACTTACCAGATCAAAATAATTGTTGATTAAACATATTTAATCATAAATATTTAACAACTCTGAAATATTATTCATTCATTTTCATGAAAGTCTTTTGTACATTTCGTTGTGGGCGTAGTTCTCGAATGCTATGCGTCATAGTGCATAATACACTTCGTCCCACTTCTTCTGCAACAAGTGAATGCTCATTGCTAACAGTGAAGTGAGAACAACTGAGAACGATATTAGTTGAAAAAAGTCTAAATAAATAGACATCACTAGCTTGGCTCGAACCAGGGACCTTTCACAACAGTTATTGGAGAATCATACCCACTGAATTACCTCCGCTCTTTTTCAAATATGATTTATGAGATATTTGATTTATAATCCAACTTAACCACTGTCACAACAACTACACCTTTGACTACTGCCAAAACTACCACAACCTCTGCTATTCCTATCAAAACAGCAAACCTACTGTAATGAAAACTATGTAAAACTCCAGTATATCATAATAAAAATTAAACTGTATTTAAATGAATGATTCAACATTAGAATTGCTGATAAAGTTTAGAAAACTACATAAACACTCCACTTATATTACCGGAAAACAAATATTAGTGATACTAGTATTAATGAATTATTTACTAAATGTAGAAAAATTATGCATGTTATAATAGACTATAGAATATTTTAAAATGTACAATTATTTGAGGAATTTGTTGTTCATATGTGTTTGTGAATTTTCAAATCAGACTCGGAACTACGCATGTTTAATTGAAGAAACATTCGAATACTTGTATAGTTTATGTCAATTACTTGTAGACTTTATATTGTGAGTCTACATTGAAAATTCACAAATACATGTATTGAAAAATACTAAATATATTTTACTATTCATAATGAATATGATTAATAATTTTTATCGATGTAGCATGTTCACGTAGCAGTTAAAATAATTAATCATAAGTTATATTAAAGAATTATTTTATTACACAATAAAATATATTAAAATTTTGATAAATTATTACTAGTTACTATTTTATTCGTAAACATTTCCAATGGAAAATAAATAAATCTTTTCGCACTTAGGTTACTAACTGATAATGTAAGTGCTTGAACAGCTTTCGCATCCATTACTTATTTTAAAAGCGGTTCTGGACCCTAATCTAGATCCACCCTTAATGAAATAATAATATATAACATTTCAGCCATATATACCATTACATTGTTAAGAATGTATGTAAAATTCTGTATTTTATCCGGCTTAAACTGGTCAGCCATTTCTTAGGCCTGACTGGCTTCGTACAGCCCTACCAGCCGCTACTAACTTTTGGTAGAGCGGTATTTGGACTGCCTGGTAGCGGGTTTAAATTTTCAGACCTTGGGTACGCCTAAGCATTCACTTTTGCCGGACCAATGTAACGACTGCCATATATGCACTGATAGCAATTATGTGACCACCAGTGGCCAGTCGTTCCAAAGCCCAACCGGCCATTATTACATTCAATATGCCTGAGTTTGGATACAATGGACATTTCATTAGTCGGCACATCGCGTCGGCCGTCGGTATAGCCGGGTTGGCAACTATTGCCGCACCATCAAACCACTTTTCTATCTTATATAATTTTATGTGTTAAAAATAATTGTGTGAAAGCAGCTGGGCCATTCCTTCCAAAGCCTGGCCGGTATTCACTAGCATTTGATAGACAAGTTTATGGCTACCTTTCGACTACCGACTCACTGTGATGGCCGTCGGGAATGTCATGGCAATGATGGCATGTCTGTCTTGTTGTGGCAAATATTTCAATTTGCCATTGACTAAGCAATGCATTTCGGCACTGCTATTGCCATTACTTTACCGACTCACTTGGTCACCCAGACCCGGTTCCTATTCATAGTGTGGGCCGGCGGCCAACCATCAATCTAATCAAACAAATAAATATCAATAAGACAATGACTGCTTACTTTAAAAATGTCTTTATTGTTTTCCAAATAGCATTTTAATTATACAATATTAAAGTTAAACTTTTAACTAATTATTTTAAATTTCACAGTTTTGTCCATTCAAGCAGTATTCCCGTCACAACCCGTGATGTTATCTCTATTGGTGTCACATCCCGGGAAGCTGTAAAAGAAGTTTCACATCCCGGGGACATATCTTATACCGGTGTCTCATCAGTTGTGTATAAGCAATGTCTTATCAGTTGTGTAGCACCGGTATTGATAATTCATATATTTAGCATGTTTATGCTATCTAGAATTAGCATATTTTTCATAATTCTCTATTAATAAATTCCAATCTATTATTCATGACGTTTCTATTATTTATAAGAATATTATACTATATAATTGTATATAACTGACTTCAACAAATTTAAGAATTTACAAACCATCTTCTTTAAAGTAATTAATTGTTTAGTCACTTCAAAGCTGATAATTTTAAAAAACTATATGTACAAGTTGTTTACAATAAGATTATAGTTTATCACAAACAGTTGCCGGAATTGTCAATCGGTGGTATAGCCAATGCGGAAGGAGAAATTGGCAATTGTGAGATATCCATCTCCACAATGAAATTTTTAAGAAAAAATGTTTTCAAGTCGCTTTTTGGAATATTTTGTGAAATACTGCCTAGTAATTTAGAAGACAATAGAATACTCTCAAAAGCTTGCTAAATTTATTAAAATTTTTGTTTATTTCTTGAAACAGAATTTATTGATTGCAATATACCTTACCATGTCACTTTGTGATTTTATCAGTACCTGACGTTATCACTAAATGCCCCTGACACAGAGTTTTTTGTCCATCACTAAACAGTGGTATTTTTGATGATTTCGGCCATCAGCATTTCTCTTTTATAAATAGTCAGTTTAACTCGAACTCGGAGTTTTAAATCAGACTGAAATAAAAAACTGTTATTTTAAACGTGAACTCGGAGAGACGTTGAGAAAGACAATTAATGGTTATTCTGTGAGCTCTGAGAGCGTGGCCTAATGGATTAGATGCCAATGCTTTGGGTTTCGCGCCTAACAGAGTAGTGAGTTCGAACCCTGCCCTGGGTGAGCATTCTTTCTCTCCGAGTTTAGTTTTTTGGGCTTGGGATGTGGCAAGATGAACATGGACCCAAACCAAGGATTATCAATTGGTAATATGCGATCAACTATCGCCACGAGCCTCGCTTAACAAAGGACCCAGGTGTGTTCTCTTAAATCTGTAACACCTTCCTCGCTGTCATACCTCTGAGTCAAGCAGTGATCCCTGGCTGGGTTGAAATCCCCAGTTGTGCAGGGAGACGGTCCCACTAAAAAGGGATTGGATAAATAAAGAAAGGCTATGAAGTAATTAAGAATATAATTGAAATTTTTTTAAGAGTAGAATAAAACATGTTTTATATTTCTGAATTTTGGTGTAAATATCAATGTAATTTCAAGTGCACTTTATTAAATACCAAATAGCATAAAATATTTAAAACATGTATTCACAAATATTTATATGCATAAAGCATCATATTTTTATTATTATCTGTAACTTATGTATTTGATTATTAATGAAATTTAACAAGCGAAATCATTGATTAGATGAACATGTATTTATAATTAATAATGGATATACTCTAGAGTACATTATATACATTACATACTCATATTTCTTTGCTTAATCTTCGTGAACTATAATTGACCAAATTTCGGAAAAATAATATGAATAGACCCATCTCAAAGCTTGCAGTTTAACATGGATGACAAAGGAATGGAGGTGAACATAGAAAGTACCTCTAGTAACATCCAATTCAAATTGATTAAAAAATTAATTATAAAATGTTTATTTAAATAATAAAATAAAGAAATACAAAAATTTTATTTATTTATTAATAATGATATGTAATTGTTAAAACTTAATATTTAATATTAACTTATATTTTTATTCCTTCAATGTCCTAGTATAATTATAAATTTTCTTATAAGAAAATTTCTATAAATAATTAAATTCATAAAATTATCACTTTGTCATATATATTGCTCTGAACCGCAATGTCATATTTAGGATAATGAGAGGGTAAAGGAATTCGAGGAATATTAGACAATAATGTTAAAATGCCAAATTATAAACAATGGAAAAATTGCCCTACAACTTCTTGCCCATCACTGATTTAGGAATATGTTTGCTTATGTTATCAACGAAGTTTATTTTGTGTAAATATAGGTAGGAGTCTATCCAGATGCAATCTTCATATTATTTATTACTGAATAGGACTGCAATAGCAGAAATGGTAAATAATGGCTTAATTTTTCATTCATTCATTTTCATGAGCATCATCTGTAGCTTTTGGTGTAGGCGAAGTGGCCTATTATTACAGCCCAAATTGTAGTATTCAGTACACTTTGTCCCTTTCCCTTAATAAAGTATAATGAACTCCTTGGTAGCAATGAAGTGCAAATATCTCAATGTTAAATTATGCTGAAATAATTCTTAAAAAAAGAAACTTTAGCTTAGACATGAACACAAGCTTCTTAACTCTGCAGGCTCAAATTAAGCCCAATGAGCCTCTGCTGAGCTACACATAATTTTATCAGAAAAAAATATTTACTCTCTTTATTGTTATTTTCTATATATAACTCTTTTAATATGAAAAAAGCACCCGCTTTGCACAATCAGATGTCTTTTACATTGAATCGAAAGTATAATTTTAATCGCATTTTTTATAAATGTTTACGATTTGACTGAAATAAATTAATTTTTATTATATAAAAATATGAAAACATTACTTTTAATTGAATTCCTGTGCTATGTATTGATTGAATTCATCAATTGCGCTCCAACCGATGAACAGTGTCTTCAATTAAAAGAATGCGATAGCTGTTTAGGTTTGAAAGGCTGTGCCTTTTGGTACTGTCGGTTTTCCCCCTATCATGGAGTTAAAGCTAACAATCAAACCCAATGTAAGTTTACGGGTTCAGCTGAACCTATTAAAGATTGCACGGCTGGCAATTGGAGGAAATTATCCAAACCGGACACTTGCGGTTCAATATCAGACACAGATTCTAATAGCAATGTATGTATGAAATATAAGTAAGAACTCTAATATAGAGCTCATGTTGATTTTAGTGGGCATCAATCAGATGACTCTTAAATAGCTATTAATAGTATATAACATTACTAATATTATATTAATTTTAATCCCTTAAATGTTTTAATACTAATCTTTATTATAAATATTAAACTTATTTCTGTGCGCTTTAAGATTAATTATAGTATTAATGAATGATAAGTTTAAATTAACACAAATCACAGTCTTTTCCTATGAATTCTGATTGGTTGAGTTGTATTTAATAGACTATTTATTTTAGTGAAATATCAATCAGAGATTTCACTTTACCCTATAAAGCTCCTAAAATTTTTGTTAAATATAAGATAAGTTAATATATTGCACATCTTTTAAGTGAAATAACAAAATATCGTATAAGTTATTTGAATTTTATAAAATGCATACGAAATTTCTATACAATCAAAATCATGATTATTTTATAATAGGATTAGTAGGGGTCGCATAAAAATTGGTATAGCCTAAAAACATTATGCATAAATTTTTTTTATTACTTTTCAATTTTATTTATATCTTAGCATTTAATGTTGAGTATTTATCAGGGGTAATCAAGGGGGCGTATTGCTTAAATACATCCCTAAGATTGGGATTTTCCAAAAATACCCTCTTAGTGTACCCTGATTAATACTGAACACTAAATATTAGGGTGCATACAAAATCTCAAAATAAGGAAAAAGTTAAAATTTTTACCACCCTTTGCATTTTTCGAATTTAGAATTTTTTTTAACCCATTCTCCACTGATTTGTTGCAAAATTATCTTAAAATTCCACCTCTATACCCCACTAACTCGGCAGACCGTGGCCACCAATGGTATTAATCTTAAAGCACAAATTAATAAAATGTATTTCTCTAATCAATAAACAATCTATTATTAAGTACTTTTGAAGTACTAACGGAATTGAAATATTTAGTAAAGTTTGTCAGACGTATTCTCCAAATCTAATATAATGATATATTTTATAAAACAATATCGAAATCTTTGTTTTAATTTTATATAATCTTATATAAGCTGATTTAAATCTAAAAATTTTAAACCTAACACTTAATCTAACACTTTTATAAAATTAGTTATCAATGATTACGTACATATCATACTTCCAATAATCCTTTATCCTAACCGTGCTTGATGAGCCACAATTATCTATGCGCTTTTAATCTTAACCCTAAGGATGTTTACTTAATCAAAATATTAATTATTCAGGAGATATAAAAATGTTGATATTTCATATGCATTTAACAAAATAGTAATATTTTCTTTACAGGTATTTCACTTTTAAAATGCGAGACTTTTGATTTAACTCAATAATAAAATTATGCTCATTTATAGGAATTGAATGATCCATGTTTTCAAATTAAAGACTGTAACAACTGTGCCAATGAGAAAGGTTGTGCTTTTTGGTACTGTCGGATATCCAGTGAGTTCGGAAATAAAGCGAATAATCAAACTAAGTGTCAGAATACTGGTTTGGTTACACCTAAAATAGAATGCAAATCAGGCAAATGGAGGAAATTAGCCAAACCGGACACTTGTAGTTCAATATCAAATGCCAACAATATAACTACTGATAAGTTTGATATTACTCAATCTACCACGTATATTACTATGCCTGGTACTAAATATAATACTATTCCAGCTACTAACAAATCTTCTGCGCGTACTAATTTGCCTAATACTGTGCAGTCTACTACGCCTATTTTAATATCCGATATTACCCATAAGATTATACCTAATACTATGCATTTTACTAAACCTAATACTATGAAATCTACTGAGCATATTACCCAACCTGATACTACGCAATCTACTACGCATATTACCATACATGATACAACGCAATCTACTACGCATATTATCAAACCTGATACTACGCAATCTATTACGCATATTACCAAATATGATACTATGCAATCTACTACGCATATTACCCAACTAGATACTACGCATATTACCATACATGATACAACGCAATCTACTACGCATATTATCAATCCTGATACTACGCAATCTATTACGCATATTACCAAACCTGATACTACGCAATCTACTACGCATATTATCAAACCTGATAATACGCAATCTACTACGCATATTAACAAACCTGATACTACGCATATTACCATACCTGATACTACGCAATCTACTACGCATATTACCAAAAATGGTACTACGCATATTACCATACCTGATACAACGCAATCTACTACGCATATTATCAAACCTGATACTACGCAATCTATTACGCATATTACCAAAACTAATACTGTGCGATCTACTACTTATATTACTAAATCTGATATTACACAATCTATTACACATATTACTGAGCCTAATACTACGCCATATGCAAAATTTAGTTCTACTTTTAAACAAAGAACTACGCCGTTTATTACTCCTAGCATCAAGGCTAATATTAACACCGAAAATACACAAACTGCTGCTATTCTATACCAAACCCCAAAAGTAACATCAAATTCGAATACAGATATCACTCAAAAAACGATTAAAACAACTTCTTGTTCTGTAACATTGAAATCAAAGGTCGAAGGCTTTAAGTTTGAAGATATATACTTAGCTCTCAATTTAATGATTTTAGGTTGATTAGAGGGTTTCGGAAATGCAAATGTTAGAAAAAAAAGTTACTAATCATGTCATAAAATGAATTCCAATAAAGAAATAATTAGTATTCCACTAGCACATACTGCCGTTATTAGCCAGATTAATGTTATTCATAATTAAATTAATCTTTGTAAGTAGTTTGACTAAATATGTTTTTGTTTAGCTATATAATATTAAGATACTATAACTAATTAACTAGATTAGATCTATACAAATATTTAGTGAAACTGTCAATACCTAGAAAGATTCTCTATAATTTAAATCCAAAATATATATTAACGAAATTTTAAACATTAGAAAAGTTGAATTTATGCGAATTGCGAATATATAATTGTGAATATTTAAAAATAAGCAAACATTATGCATATTATTCTAAATTTTGATGAAATTATACGATTGTATTAAAAATTACTTCTTGCTCTAATTAAATACTAATAAATGTTCACATATTTAAAGTTTTAAAATGTCGAAAGATCAAAACTAACATATTTTGCCAACAAATGTATAATCACTAGTATTATAATAAATTACGGTATAATTGTTCTTAATTAAAATATAATGAGTTTTCATGACAATAATTGAGTCAACGGCTGGAAGAATAGCGGATATTGGAATTATACTATATTTAATAGAGAGTGTGGAGTAGAAATGAAAATAAGATATTCATTTTTGCCTATTGAACAAAAACGTTTAAATATGAATCATTTAATAAATAAAGATGGTAAAAGTAACTGCTCAATTTGACGAAAAATGCTCATATATGTTCTTATTTCTATTTCACAGTTTGTTTTCTTATTTATTTAGAATAAGTTGAAAAAAGTTAAAACAATATTTAATTATTAATTCGTTATTAGAAATATATTAGCATTGTGAAATTTTCAAGAAGAGCAAGATTACAAAATTGATAGCTTGCCAATTTATCTGCCTGACATACCACAGCTACTACAACCCGGTCAACAACTCCCAGCACCACCAGAGCTTACACATGGATTTAGCATTGGGCATTTCATGATTTGCTTCTAGAAAAATAAATGTAATAAATATATTCAAATAAAACTGACATTTCTTAATAATTAAATGTCTACAATGTTTTGATTTAAAAACAATTTCTAATGAATTATTTAGCATGTACACTTGAATATTTCAACATATAATTGAAATAACATTTTCAACTCTGTCACTGGCGAATACAGTTATATAAATTCATTATTTTCATATATATAATTGCATTTTTCAATTCAATAATTTAAGTTTTTTATATTTTCATTAAAATCAATTAAGTTTAGACATCATTCGGTCTTTGCGTGAATAAGAAATTTTATTACAGATTAAGGAGATATTAGACAAATGGAATCGATTACAAACATTGTGTTGAATGATCAATGTAGTTAATGTTTTGGGAATTTTGTGGAAATGTTAACTATTTTATCAATTTAAAATTCAATTAAAATTTTAGATACATATTTAAAAATTTATTCATTGCTGGTTAATTTCTCTGTGAGGCATTCATTGCGCGCTCTATTATTCGTAAAGCAGAAGAAGAGATGAATTTTCCACAGATTATTACCTCTGTTGATTTTCTTATTAAACACTCGTTTTATGAATAAGTGTAGACTTGTTTCAATAAAATAATATTTCATTTATGGATTCTTTGCACCAGTATTTCTCTATAGATTTCCACTCCACTGACTTTTGTGTCAATTTATAAATTTTTGACATTTGGCACACGACTCACAAATCACTTTAGACGTTAGGCTTCAAGCAATTGTTATTGCTTTAACACCTACTGACTGACAACTGCTGGTAAATAGCACATGTTACTGTTTTAAATTTTTTAAGAAATCAACTTAAATAAAAACATTTAAAAACCCTTTTTATGCCTTATTCATCTATTGACTATAGATATAAAATATTATTTAATACAAGATTTTACATAGATTGACTGATTATTCCAAAATGAGGTTCTTTAGCGCGATCTCTCTCTCTCTCTCTCTCTCTCTCTCTCTCTCTCTTTCATAACACCCCTGTCTTTTCCAAAATCTAATTACCCGCCTTAAAATGTTTTCTTTGCCCATCATTAGCAATTTATTAATTGAAATCAATTGATAGTACAGTATTTAAAAAATTAATTAATAATAAAAATTTCACCATTAACAATTGATTTGAGTGTTTGGACTGAAAGAAAGTATATTGTGATTTTGGGCTGAGTTCTACTTTTCATTATAAAAAATTAACTATTTAAAAAAATAAATTTATATATCAATCTTATTATGTAGAATATTACGGGAGAATGAAGTATGAAACTAACAGGATTCTATAACGAATATTTTTCGAGTTATTCGATTTTAATTGTGAAATTTTTTACAACTTTATTAGATTATACCTCATTTTAATGTAGAATGAAACGAGGATTAAAATTTGAAATCTAAATATTTCTATATAGAATTGTTTTTTCAAAATTTTATTATATCTCATTATTAAACATTGCAGAGATGCATTAAGTTGTGTGCTAAAATTAAATATTCTCAATTTAAATAAACATAAATTTTCACCGAATAACATAACTGGAAAACAATTTTAAATTAAAAATTGCTGATTTCAAATTCTTAATCGTCGTTGAATTTTACATCAGAATGAGATGTAATAAACAATAAAATTGTATAAAATTTGTTTTTTATTTTCCTTTCAATTAATCATGTTTCACTCATATGTTATATTGTGTCAATTTCATTAATTTAATTAAATATTATATAAATTAGAATAATAAAGTGTAAATGGTAGAAGATTCACAAAAAAATAATTGTTCCAAATAAAATCATTAATTTCAAATAACAACTTGATACTTTTTAAATCTCGCATAAAATCTAAACTATTACAAATAAGCTACTATGACAAATTGTAAGAACGTTCAATTTGAGCTGGAAAGAAACTTTATTACAATGTTTTATTTATCAGAAATATATTCAATTTTCTATTAATTACAGGCATTAGTAAATAAACTCTAGACTTGAATAAAAGATGAATTATAAATTAATACTTTAATAAGTTTATAAATGAGTT
>JAQFXN010002941.1:0-11718 GCA_034693365.1 Liacarus xylariae | reverse complement strand
AGAGAGAGAGAAAGAGAATGGAGTTTTATACAAAACATAAATAAAATTTCTGTAGAAAAAAAATCATTTTTATTTTTTTCTCAATATTATTTTTACTTCTTCTGTTTCCACTTTCTCCCTGTGCTCCCTAACGGAAAGTGAATGTGAAACTGATAGTAAAAAGTGTTGGAGTGTTTGGATCGATAAGAAATACATCATTTTTTGTTGTGTGTGTTGTGAGAAAACACACTCTACTCTATACACACTTATAGTTTGCTTCAAATTATATAAGACATGGAATGGCAAACAGAAAATTGTGCCAAATATACAGTATATCAGTAGACAATCCAATAGAGTTAGTGATCATTTAGTTTCAATTAATCATATAATTTCATTGGACTGAATGTTAGGCAAAATAAAAACAGTGACCACCTATTGCTTAACTCTATTATCAATCATTTAATGATTTTCATACATCACAGTTAACACAATATAAGCGCACTTTTATTGTTTTCCAAATTACATTCACAACATATGTGTCCATTGCATTACATTTCCTCATTCAATAAGTTATTGATTATATAGTTTTATATTTTATGAATTATTTTTTTAAAAAAATCGAAGTTTAAATTAAATCTCAAATTGCAAACTATAAAAATGAACCAAAAATTTTAAGACATTTATTTTCTCAATTTATATTTTATAATGTTTTTGGAAAAAGCTAAAATTTTCAAACAATCGCACAAACTTTTCTCATAAACCAATTACTGTTTTTCATAAGAAAAAATTTATATTTTTTGTAACATATATTGAATATTTAATATAAATCCACTCTATATTTATCAGAATAATTTTTTAATATAAAGTATTCATAAAATTCATTATATTTTTGCAAAATCAAAAATATCCAATATACAATTTAGTATTGTTATAAGTTATAAGTTATAAGTTATAACAATTCGATTAATATAATACATGAAGTTTATAAAAGAGTTTGTCTATAAAAATGTTGACTTGAGTTTGTGAAAATCTATTATTAAAATAAATTGAAAATCTATTAAACTTTTTATTTTCTTATTTTTATGACCTAATAGTAAAGAAAATGAGACTATTTTCTGAATGTCTAAAAGACTGTCTCATCATTTATGCAAAAACAATACAATATATACAAAACTAAAAACAAAAGCTAACAAAAGAAAAATAATTCAATTTAAAAAAATAAGTTCATTCAAAGTCACAATAATAGAATTTTGAAGAGTGGAAAGAGAGGATAGAGAGGAGAGAGTTGTTTATTCATCTTTTTTATTACTTCTTAAATGGAAAACCTATTGGAGTATAAATGAATTATATATAATAATGTTTGGCTCATATAATAACGATATAATCAAAACAATTATTATTAAATTCAAATTTTTCTTATATTTGGATCAGGGGTAGCCAAGGGGGTATAGCATAAATACCCCCTCCCCTGAGCCCGAGATTTTGCAAAATACCCCCTGACTTTTTGCGCCACAGGCGCAAAATATCGTTTTTACCTTATTGTGCAATTTTCATTTTTTGAAAAAATTATACCCCCCTCTGACTTTTTGAGAAAATTTTCTCAAAATACCTCCCCCTGACTCGGCCGACCTTGGCTACCCCTGATTTGGATCAACTCTTCGAAACACTTTTTTCCTATTATTTGCTGAATTGAAGAATATTTTATTCTTTTTCATTATATCTAAATATTTATGAGAAATGTCCTGTGAATTGAATATTAAATCTTCCAAAGAATTTATGTATAATTTATATTAGTCTACAATTTTTTAGCACAGAATACTAAAAATATTAATATTATTATATTTCTGTTCAACACATTTGCATTTAATTTAATTATAAAAGTAAATTTACTTTTTTTCTCATTCACTCACTTCTAGTATTTGATTATTTGTTAACTGAATTATGAATAAGTTTTTCAAATCTTCGTTATATTTCTGTTAATAATACTAAAAAATTGTTTTATAAGATTAAGAATCTCTCATAAAATCTTTGAATTATTAAAACTTACCTAGTTATTTAATTTAATTATAATTGATTAGTCTAGTTTTATTTCCTTAATTTACTTTTAATTAATCTAATAATACATCAGGTTATTTGGCAATTTTATTTTTTTCTGCTAATTTCCCCATTCATATATTAAATGACCCGTGCATGCCAAATTATATTCATAATTTATTGTTATTTTTGACTTTAAGACCAGAGATGTCTAGCCACTAATATTCCCTGGGGTTTTGGGCGGATACCCCTACAAGCACTCCGCGAGTAAGGTGACCAGATAATTTTGATTAAGACTGGGACAATCTAATAAAGTATATAAGAAATAACGAGACAATTTCGGGACAAAATTTCATACTTGTGTGGCAACTAAGCCTAATTAATATTTTCATAATATTAGTAAATGTATTCATCATATTTTAATTCTTCAATATATTTCAATAATTTTAATATATAGTAATTCCATTATTTATTATTCAAAACTTTAATTAAATGTAAAGTGATCTAAAAATCAAGATTTTTCGATAGAGCATAATTGTATAATTTTAGATTCTAGCATATGAGTTTTTAGAGATGAATTTTTAAAGTGATCTTTTAAAATGGAAACATGGCTTAAATCTAGTTTTTATACCTTATCAATCTATTATTGACTATCTCGATAAAATTTTATAAAATTTAGCAGAAGATTCAGCATAATTTGACATAATATTTAGAAATTTGTTTTATATTTAGTTGCCATGGGGGAGTCTAAAGTTCTATCCGTCTAAAATATTAAAAATGTATATTCCTGACTGCAGCTACCTCTCCATATCCCAGTTCTAAATTTACATATTTTACTCAAACTCTGAGACCGTGGCCTAGAACTCTGGGAGCGTGGCCTAGTACTCTGGGACCGTGGCCTAGTACTCTGGGAACGTGGCCTAGTACTCTGGGAGCGTGGCCTAGACTCTGGGAGCGTGACCTAGTACTCTGGGAGCGTGACCTAGTACTCTGGGAGCGTGGCCTAGTACTCTGGGGACGTGGCCTAGTACTTTGGGAGCGTGGCCTAGACTCTGGGAGCGTGGCCTAGACTCTGGGAGCGTGGCCTAGTACTCTGGGAGCGTGGCCTAGTATTCTGAAAGCGTGGCCTAGTATTATGGGAACGTGGCCTAGTAATCTGGGAGCGTGGCCTAGTACTCTGGGAGCGTGGCCTAGTACTCTGGGAGCGTGGCCTAGTACTCTGGGAACGTGGCCTAGTACTCTGGGAACGTGGCCTAGTACTCTGGGAGCGTGGCCTAGTACTCTGGGAGCGTGGCCTAGTACTCTAGGAGCGTGGCCTAGTACTCTGGGAACGTGGCCTAGTACTCTGGGAGCGTGGCCTAGTACTCTGGGAGCGTGGCCTACTGGATTAGAGTTCAATGCTTTGGGTTTCGCGCCTAACAGAGTAGTGAACCTTAGGTGAGCATTCTTTCTCTCTGAATTTATTTTTTTGGGCCTGGGGTGGGTCAACATTTACCATGGACCCAAACCAAGCGTCGTCAATTGGTAGTATGCGATCAGCTATCGCCATGAGCCTCGCTGTACGGAGGGAACAGGTGTGTTCTGTTAAATCTGTGACACCATTTTTGCTGTCATACTTCTGAGTCAAGCAGTGATCCCTGACTGGGTTAAAATCCCCGGTTGTGCAGGGAGAAGGTCCCCTTAAAAAGAGATTGGATAAAAAACTTACATATTTCAAATGCTTTTCTCATGAATACTTTTTCATGTAATGCATTTAGAACTAATCTACATTAGGGGAAAACGAGCATCAATATAAAAAAATTAAAAAATTACTCCCTGTTCATTACTATGTCACTGTCTGACTCTGCCCAGGACACTGGACAAAACACACAAAACCAGGACAATCCCGGCGAAACCAGGACGTCTGGTCACCCGGACCGTGAGACGCCACCCTATAGGTAAAATTTTAGTTAACGGCGCTGTTTGGCAACACAAAAGTCTGAAATTTAAAATAATCAAAAATATCTAATACTTTAGGGTTTTTCATGAATTTTGTATTTAAAACCAGTATTTCAAAATGAGCATTATAAACGTCATACAGTGATCAAAAACGAACTTTATGAAAACACCCTAGATTTCCCTAGGCTCTGAAAAATATCCCCTGACAAGTTTGGACATCTCTCCTCCTGTTTTGGCCATAATGTAATAAACAAGACTAATTCAAAGATTTTGTAAAAGCTTAATTTATTTGCCAAAGTGATCTCTCGTATTCTTCACGAGCATGTTTATATTATTTAATTCTATTCTAATTTAGATTAGAGATCAATCTTTCCAAAAATTCTCTTTCCTTCGTTTCCCTTCCTGTATGTAAAATATTTCAACCCTTCCCTTCACTAGATTGAAATTTTTTCAACTCTTCCTTCCCCTTAAGAATTTTTGTCTTAATGTTTACAAACCCTTCCCTTCTCTTAAAGTTGATTATTTCAAGAAGTTTCAATAATTTTAATAAAAAATGTACATAAAATCAATACAAATCATAGTTTGAATGAATGAACAATTTTTTCTTCAATCGACTTACAGTTAGCAAAAACAACATATAATAATTTTTTGTGTTTGCAAGAGTTCAATAGAGTTAGTATTAGTAAATATGATTCAGGTTTACTCTGTTATCTGATTAGAACCCCTAGTTAAAATCTCTGATTACCAGCCAAATGCAGTGACTCGCGTTGCTCGCGAGTGACATGTTTTTTATTCACTAGGACTTAATTTTTTCATACATTAATTTACTTTTAGTGTGAAAGCTATACTAATACTATAAGTTCAAACATAAGAAAGTTGAATTGTTTAATTATAGTTGAACTCCAATAAATACATTGCTACTATGGGCAAACGAAAAGATTAGAAGTAGGCTACCTAAAGTTCATCTTGTTTCTTGTCTTATCTTGTACAGGAATAGGATAAGACAAGACAATATATTTGTCAAAATTACCAGGGCAAGACAGGGCAGGACGGGAATGGAGTAAAACTGAAGATTCAATAATGCCTCTCATCGATAGAGAATAGACTTTTAAAAGGTACTATGTATATGATTTTAATATACAGAAAATTATTATATAAACAGTAAAGTTATCAAAACTTTTAATTTATTACAACCTAATGAAATAAATTAAAAGTAGTGAATATAAATGTTACCAATTTATAATTTAATGTTTGGGTTTTAACTATTCGGATAACTTTTATTAAACCGGACAGGACAAGACAGGATAGGACAGTACTTTAACAGGATAAGACAAGGCAAGACAAGAATCAGTTTGTATCATGTTTAGGGAGCCTAATTTGAAGTAAGTATTTATATGGATATAACAGAATCCCCTAAACTAATGGTACTAAAAGATGTGGCTGAATTAAGAATCTAAAATTTCCGCGACATTCAAATTCTACTTAACACTGATTATTACAATAATTAGACAAAGTACAAGTTTAATTGAAATCAAACTGTTTGTGAAGAGTACTACAAAATGACGAGTGGTAAATTAGAAACTTAGTGTTACAATGGCTATCGCATCTTAAATACAGATAACCTGCAAAGATCAAGTTGATTTCAGGAATTTATCTGCTATCATTTCTAAGCTTGGCAAATTTAAAATGTTTTATGAGTATTTGTGAAGTTTCTATCGTCTATATGAGTATTTAATCCAGAAATTTTTATAATGCTAGTCAAAAAGCTTGGCTTATTGGAAACTAGCAGACAACATTTTAACGAGCTACGACATGGGCATCTAATTTATATTCTTCCGCATCTCTGACCTGTTTATAGAGCATGAGAATAGAAATGTGCACTGTTTTCACACAAAACAGAGTTAGGAGTCATAGAGTCAGCACAAAATTATTATAGTATGAGTGGAATTCAATTTATATGAAAAATTCAGAATTTACTCACACTTTACTGAAAGAATTTAAAGAATACAGTAGTGTATAAAGTAGTCTAATTTTTATGCACACATATGCTGTATACTGTACTCTAGTATAAAGAGCAACACATTTATAAAGTCAAACAATATTTTTAATATTTTTATTTATGCGTTGAATAAAAGCGAGTGAATTGAATTGAATTTATTGAAAAATTGTTTTTTCATATGAGAAAACTGTTGTTTAACTCTCACTCTCTATCTCTTATAGACTATAAGTTATAGTTTATTCTTATAACAGATTTCATTTCATCCCAAGAAAGACTATAATAAAGTGATGAATAAGTTTTTTGTGTGTGTTTTCAAGAATAAGAACTGAATTATAGGCAATAGAATAGAGCTGAAACCAATAGTAATATAAATTCTCTCTCTCTCTCTCTCTCTCTCTCTCTCTCTCTCTCTCTCTCTCTCTCTCTTCTTTCAACTCTTTTTTAAAAATCACTTTTGAAATGTGAATTGAATAAAAAAAATATATTAAATGTTATTGAATGCGTAAAATTTCTTATTATGCAAAATAAATAATATTCTTTTCAGAAGTTTATCTTAACATTTGATGAATTAATTTACAATAATTTAGAAAAAAAATCTTTTATAAAATAAAAATTAATTTATCTTATAATCAGTTGCAGTGAAAGTAATTTCTGAGAATACAAAACTATAAGTGAGTGAAAAGAGGATGTGTTTCAGCAATTTTCACACCACATGTGAAAAGTTTATTAAATTATCTCTTAAACTATGCGTAACATTATCTCCATTTAGCACTGGATAAAAATGGAATAAAGTTAGTTCACAACACATATATAATACTTTATTTTAGAGTAGACTATATATTATAACAGATATAACACATTAAAAATATTGAGATCTAGTTTTTGGTGTAACAGATATTTCAGATCTAACTTAATAAGTCTATACAAAAATTTTTAATATCCAGTGCAACAGCTTTACACTCATTATTCACAACTATTTTTGTGGAAAAAATTATAAATAGCTCTCACTTTCTCTCATCGCGAGTGTGGAGGGAGGGGGAGAGAGAGAGAGAGAGAGAGAGAGAGAGAGAGAGTCATGAGAAGGAGCCGTGAATTATTTTATAGCATCAACTTTACGAATATAATTAATTGATATACAGGAGTGAGCAAGGATATCGAAAATATGAGTGTGCTTTTATAATAATATTTTTTTAATGCAAGAATATTTCTTTTACAAGAGATTTCTATACAAATGTATTAAAGCGGAAATATAATCAAACTTGATAAGAAACAATTTTATTCTATAGAATATATTAATCTATTAATCTTTAACACTTAACGTCAATTTGTTCAGGATATATCAATATAACATATTCCTGAAAATTACTATGGGGTGGAATAGTACCGTAAATCTCTTAAGATTCATATAATTATATTATTTTTAAAAAATTAGTGAATAAAACTTAATCAATGAGTGAAAATGTGAAATGAATGAAATGCTAATTTGATTTGCTTTACTAGTAATGTATGCCTTCATGAGAAGTGTCTGTTTCTGATGCTCACCTGATTTGCATTATAGATGTTAGACCTGAGCGATCTGTGGTTGAGTGGTTGTGTGGGCCGATAATTATCTCCGTGACCATCACTTTTCAATGAGTGCCTCAATAGATGAAACTGATGTGAACTCATATAAATAGGTTTGTTTAATACTATCCATTGGACTGTTTCATGACATGCCGGCTGAGTTAATGAGCCCTCATATGTTATGTAATGTTTTATTGTTGGCAACAATTCAACAATCGATAGCGAATTAAGCCAATGTGAAGCACCTGCAAAATGGATCAAAGTATTCAATCAATTACTGCAATTAATTTTTTCACTTTTTTTAATCAATTTCCTGATAAGTATTATAATTGAAAAAGTTTTTCTCTTCTTATTGTTATGAGGTTACCAATGGTGGTCCCATACTTTATTTGATAACAATCTAGTATTTAGTCAGTCGAACATATACTAACTCTATTAGAGTCTATGAGTTCGTCTGATTCACTGCCAGATTGTTATCAAATAAAGTATGGCGTCTATCATCTCTAGTGGTTCACGAAAAATTTCCTGTATCGAAAAATGCTAAACTTTAATCTATTAATACTTTAAATAATTTCTATTTTGTATTATTTAACTTCAAATAATTAAAGAAAGTTACACGAATAAAATAGTAGTATTAATTCAAAAATTACTGAAAAGCATAAGAAAATAGTGGAAAAAGAATTGCTGTGAAAATGAATAAAATTAAAAATAATAGAAAGAATATATTTAAAAATTCTCAGTTAATTACTTTTATAGAATAGAAATAAGTAGTAAACAAGAATGACCATTAATATATGTAACTCCGCTTTTCCAGTAAAATATTAGTGGTTATTAGGCTCCATCATATTGAATTATAATTAGTTTTCATTGCATTACATCAAACCATTAATTAGATTTGTAATAGATTTTCATGCAATGTAGGTTCTTATCCCATAAATCTTTACAAATTCCTATTGCATTGAAAGTTCTCATCCCATCGATTTCTAACAGATTACCAAGCAATGACGGCTCTCATTCAATAGATTTATAATAGATTCCCATGCATTTGAGGCTCCTATCCTATAGATTTATAATAGAATCCCATAAATTGGAGGTTCCCATCCCATGGATTTGTAATAGATTCCCATGCATTGGAAGCTCCCATATCAAATGATTATTGCAGGCTTCAATCTCATAGAATTCACATAAGTTTTTATCCCTTTGGATTATCATAGGCTCCTCTTGCATTGTAGACTCGCATTCCACGGAATTTTTATGGGATCGATGCTCCTACTCCATTGTATTAGCAAAGTTTCATACCCAATAAGATTATTATATGCTCCATCACATAAGATTCTCACAAGCTTACATCTCATAGGATTCTCTTAAGTTTCCATTTAATTATATCGTTACTATTAAAGAAGAAGTGAATGGGGTGATGGTGGGTGGTGCGGCGGAAATCATATCGTCAATGCCATAGAAGTTGTGGGTGGTAGGTAGGTATGGTAAGGTAGGGTGGGTGGTGATTAGGTGATAGTGTGCTGATAGATGGTAGTGAGTGGGAGGTGAGGGGGTGCAAACGAAAGTATATACTCCTTTTTCTTCGAAAGCGGAGTTAATAAAATGAACATGTTAAAGGCTATAGTAGTTTCAATAATTTTTCTCGAAAGTAGTCTGTTTTTAAAGAATAATTCTAATGAAAATCAAAATAACGAACAGAACATATTATATTTTCACAAATAGTTAATATATAATTTTATTTCATACAATAGTACAATATATCAATCAAATTAATAATAATATATTTATATAAATAAAAATTGAAAATATATATAATTTATATTATTTTTTTTTTACTTTTGACGTACAATACAATTGATATAATTTTAAGGAAATATAAAATCTAAATAATTAATGGGAAATAAAATTGAAATTTTATTTAATAGAATAAAAAATATAGAAAATTAATTAATTAATTAAATTCCTAATCAGAAATTAATCTTTTCTTAAATATTAATTGTTTTTATTTGGAAACAGATTTATATAACACTAAAAAATATCAAATATTAAATAAAAAATAATTAAATATATATATATATATATATAAGAGATCTTCTCGAATGAAAATTGATTCAGCTATCGGTTTATTTGTTTGTGTGGAGCGATTGAAAATGCATTATAAGATCAATAGATATTAAGCAATAGTTAAGTATGATATATACCGTAGTTTAGCGCTTATACGCCGCGCAAATTTATAGGTCAACTAGAATTTGGTATTCACGACGAGTAATCAGAGATTCACAGCTCTAACATTTATATGAACCTTATGGTAGTTTCATAAAAAAATAAACATTTAATAATTTTGCTTTCTTCTTAATAAAAACGAGTTTTTATTGTTTAAACTTGAACATTAGTCAATATTTTTTTATATGTAACCAATATAGCATTATACTTTTCACGTTGTAAATTATTCACTAGTTTTTCTAAACAATCTTCTAGATAAGAATATGCTCATTTATTATTAGCATGATGCTTTAAAAATATGATTTTACTATAAATTCTCTATGAAGTTTAGTACAGTATTTATAAGCTCATTTATTAAACATTGGCTAATGGCAAGTGACAATTTTGAACAATCGACTTTATAAATGTCTTTTCATATAAGCGATAAAATACGGTACAAACAAAGACATGAAAACAAAACAAGAAGAGAAAAGTGAAGCTGAAAACTATGGGATTTTGTCATTGCTCTCAATCTTTATTTAGGAAGAAAAGGAGAAGAAAAATATACAAATCCTATCATAAGATATCCTGCAGTTGAGTGACGTATGCGAGCGGAAAGTAGCCGATCCTATCATTGATCTGCCCCTTCCACCAGCCCTTACTCTCGCCTGCTTTAGACAGAATGGCCACTCTATCGCCTTTACGTAAGTCCAATAGATTAGACGAACTGCCTGTGAAACTATAGAGCGCTATAGCATAGGCCACCGCTTCTGCACTACACATAGCCTTCTTAAAGGGTATCAACAAATTAGTATTGACTAAATTGAATGACTCGCACAGACTGTTCTCCTCATACCACTTCACTAAATCGATGATTGTCTTGAAATACCGGGATTCAGACAAATAGTAGTAGTGGTGATCCCTAGACTTCTGCACCCGCATGTGCTTCACTTGGCCCGAGTAGTTCAGACTTATAGCATAACTACCCCTCTGTTTAGGCGATATCCTAACCAGGAATGACCCGTTGGGCATGTGCTCCAGTGTGTCGTGTGCTCTCTCCCTGTCCATCGGCCCGGCATACCAGCCATACTCATCTAAGCCCAGCACCGAGTCGTCTATATTCTGTTGTGCACTATAGACACCGAATATAGAGTTCGGGTCTTCGTATGACAGGCGGGTAGGGGTGTCTGCGGTCAGATCTACTTCACTGACCAGTGACGAGGGAAACATCCCTTCCTCAGAGGTCCGGGTATTCCTTCCCTCCCACCAGATCTCTGGCGAGTCTTCACAACATTTAGCACTTTTATTAGTCACGAGTATTATGTCTTCGGCTATGAATGACAGTTCACCAGTGCTCGTGTCACCCGAGTATGGACTAAGCGCTCGGGCGTGTGTGCGTTGGTTTGGAGCACCGGTACCAATGGTGCCGTTCAGTCGGCGTAAATCTGAGGCTGAGTTACGTATGTTGTCCTCATCGCCACTAAAGGAGTTTAATGAGACCCCAGGGCTGGAGGGGGGCAGTGGCGGTCTGGGTGGCAGTGAAGGTGCACCACATGAGCGGACAGTGGCTATACAATGCTTATGCACAGCTATATTGCATACAGTGCACTGATAGCCCTGAAAAAAGGTTCCGCGCAGTAGTTGTTCACAATCGGCACATGTGGTCACTGTTGGGAAGGTATACATTGCGAAAGTGTGGTCAGTGGAGCCCTCACGACAGGCCAGTGGACAGACATTGTCCAGTGCTTTATCAATGGCTTCCATCCATTTTCTCTTCATATCATCGGTTTTGGCGAAGAAAGTGTAAGTAGTTTTGTTCTGCCGGTGCACTAAATTCCAACCGTTAGACCACTGTTTTGTCAGTTTCGATATTGTACTTGGAATGGGCTGATCCTCGACCTATTTAAATGACAATGATAGATCAACATTATAAATTGGTTATTTTTCAATTATAACAATCAAAGGTCTATTAAAATTTATGGTGATTATAGTGTAGGGATGGC
>JAQFXN010002940.1:0-11718 GCA_034693365.1 Liacarus xylariae | reverse complement strand
GGTCTAACCATTATTAGATTAATTTAAATTATTTTAAAACAACAAAATATTGAATGTAATTAATATATTTTTATTTATTTGTATTTTATAATTGTTGTTATTTATTAGTATAGATTACTATATATAAAATTTAGTTATTTCTGAAATTGTAAGTTCACTGATTAAGTATAAGCTAAAAGTATTACGAGGTTATAAAAACAAATAATTTTTCATTATAAACCAATACTAGCATGATACTAATGGTCAGTATAAACATAAAATTAATTATACTATAATTTTTGAACTACTGAAATTCTTTCAGAGTTTTCAGTCAAGAGAGGAATTCCAACCATTACTAGAAAAAAGATTCTTTATAATTATAATTTATTTAGTAAAACTAGTTAAAAAGGTGTACTAAACTTAATTATATTTTTAGGTTGCGCATCCCTAGAATTTTCGCAAGAATTTGATGATTGAAAAATACACCTGTCCAGAAATGCTCACCAAATTTACCTTATTTGCTCAAATTTTTCGGTCTGCCCGGAACTGCCCGCCGATTATTAAAATTTCATCTGCCCGAATCCGAAATACACTAAATATAATATCAATTTCCAATTTATTTATTATATTCTTTATAATTTGATCTGAATTCTGACCCTTCTTAATGATAACTATTCTATTAGATAAAAGGTCATTTTATTTAATTCGACATTTAATTCCATATAATATATGAGCAATTGTGCATTGTTCCAGGCGCTCTAACAGTACTGGTCATAAGTATCATGCTAAGATTGGTGCAACACATGTACATATAACATAACACATGTATATATTTTGTCAATATATTTATTTTGACTTTTGAAGAAATGTCTAAAAGCGATGACCTCTTGTTAGGAACGAGTAATAAAGTGGCAATAGATTTAAGCAGAGCCTCAAGTCTTGCCCCGAGCTTTGCGTTCTTGCATTCTCTGGAGTGCAGTTGTGCTCAACAGTTGAGCGCAATATAAAGTGCTTTACTTCAGTGTTGAACCGCTCGAAGGAATAGAGGTTTTACCCAAAGCGGCGAAACCCAAACGAGTGATGACTAGTCTCTAGTCTTTTATTACCTATTGTTAGCACTGCTATAGCTATGCCTTCAGTTGTGTACAGACATAGACTGTTAAGCACTTAAAGCGTGACTTTTCTTACCTTTAATTAGTAGTTAATTGTCGGACAAAATGTTTAAAATTATTCATTTGTTTAATAATTAATTGTGATTTGAATTAAATGTCAATTAAACTAATTAGTGATGTCTTGAGATTAGTGTGAGATTTGATTAATTGATCCAATTTTTGTGAAATGCCTGACAATGAGACCAATGATAACAACGATCCCAACAAAAGGCCCAAAAGAAGAGCCGCACAGAGGGTATGGACTCATGAGTTAACCATCAATTGATGGCTTTATTTATTGATATTTCAATTAATCTGTTATTAAATGTAATTATAATTTAAACCCATTTATTGTCACTCAAGACATATGTTTCGTACGAAAACACGAGTGTCTGGTCTGAGGACAAGGATCTGAAGAGAGCTTTATTGGCATCACTTCAAGACGTGAAGAGAAACGCCTCGAAGTCTAACACTGTTTACGAACAAAAGGCCAAAAAGGAGTCGAGTATTGAAAAGAAGATCAACAGAAGTGATGTTTACTCTAAACTAAACGCTCACAACAGTTCCCAAACAATGGTCTGCAAAGACAGTCAACCATTGGTTGCGGACAACAGTAGTTGCAGTCTATTGTCATTAGCCGCTCGTCGAAGAGCGCAAAGAAAGTTCGCTCAGAGTTCGGGATTCAGTACTAATAGTCCGGTTTCGACGCCAATCAAAACCGGTTTCGTCGCCTCCAATAATGTCGTCGAACTGTTCCCAAACCAGAAGCCCAACACTGAAGACTTCCTAACCTTCCTATGTCTGCGTCGATCACCGATTTTACCCCCGAATCTCGACTTCATTCGACTCAATAACGACAGGAAAGCCATTGAAGAGAAAAAACGGGAAACGGATTACGAAATCAATTCGAGCGATGAATTGGAACAAAACAACGATAAGTACATGAGTTGTCGGATCAGAGCCAGTGTTGACCGAAGAGAAAGTGCTTCGAGTACTGTCAGCAAAACCACTTCACTGAGCAGTAGAGCCAGTCTTCAGATCTCAAATCGTAATAAAAAGTCTGAAATTCAAAGAATTGATTCAAATAAAAGTCAAAACAATATAAAACCAAAACGAACTCAAACTATGAGTTGTGAAAGTGGTCTCAAAAATGTCGGATCAAATTCGAACCAAAATAATATAAAACAAAGTCAATCGAAAAAGATTTCACTAAAGATTAATGAATTAAAGACAAAAACTTTTGATTCACTCAAAGAAAAGTATAAAAAACAGAGAATTGAGAAAAAATCTTCGAATCCGTCCAAAAGTGTTAACTCTATTAAAAAAGTCGATTCGAAAAACATTTGCGAAAATAAATCAAAAGACAAGAAAAAATTGGAAACAAAAGGAATTCAGACGAGACAACAGTTGAGGAATGATTCGCACAGATATGAAATGGAAGAGAAGGTCAATTCGAAATCAGATACGTCTGAAAGGATACTCCGTTCACACCATTCGGACGTTTTTACCCAATGTTTGCCCAAAATATCAAACAATTTATTGATTGAAAAAACAAACAAAAAGAAAACAAAAGCTTCTGCTGTTTTGAACTCTAGTCAAATAGGAATCAGACCTAAAACAAGAAAAGCCAAACCTGTCGTTCCTCTCATTGATTACTATTTTGACAGTGAATTCGAAAGCGATTCAGAAAAGAGAGAAAATAAAAGCGAAGGAAAAAAAGTATTGAATGTTTTGAATGAAATGAAAACAAAAAATACGAAAAATAATAATTTGAGAGAAAATAAAAATAAAAAAATACCTAAACTTAAAAGTGAAGAGAAAGAGATGCGAAGTCCTGGCCGTCCAAAGGGGTCGACAAAAATCGCGAATAAAAGCAAAACTAGTCTTAATTCAGAGCCGCGACGACTGACCCGTAGTTCGCGACCACTTTCGCCACCGAAAGACAATAAGGACTTAGAAAGAGAACGACTGATAAAACAGCAGATAATAGCTATCGAAAGAAAACACAAGCGTTTGCGTCGCTATCCTTCTGATCAAAGTCTTCACTCATCCTCTTCTTCAAGCAGTTCGTCCTCATCTGAATCGCTGCCAAACTCTCTGTCCTCGTCTTCGAGTATTAATAACACACGTCTGACCCGATCTCTGGAGCACTTGAAGAAAATCCGTGACATTGCAGCCAAACTAAAGAAAGAACAGAACAAAAAAGAGGACAAAAACAAAACTTATGTCAAAAATGAAATTTCGCGAAACATTAAGAAAACGGTTAAATGCAATCAAAACGAACGCCAAAATGAAATGAAACCGAAAAAACCAGAGATTTGTATAAAAGAATCAAAAGTTAATAATAAAACAAAAAAACCAATAATTAAATCAAAGGAGAGGACTATTACAAGAAGAATGAGTGAGTCTGTCATGAGTGCAACGAGTGATACAGATTGTGATACAGAAGAGGGTATTTAGTATAACATTGTTTAGAACCTAACGTATCTCTAAATTTATAGCCAATTTTCGTACATTTTTTGGTCCGACTCTAATCCAAATCTACTAATCATTAAATTTTTATCTAAAAACTCGATTCAGAATTTTGAGCTGAAGTCGAATATAACTTAGTATTCAAAAGCTTTATTCGCATTATTTTCTGAGTTTTCGATTTTATTCGAGAGTCAAATGTATAAAATGTGGATTTTAGTGATTGTTTTGAATTATGCTTTGAATTCTAACAAACAGTTCTAAATTTTTAAGAATTAAATTACGAGAAAATCGTAAATTTTATTCCAATCACTGGTATATTCAGCAGAAAATCTAATATTCTTTATATAAAAGATACAATTTTTCGATTTTTTGATTTTACTTCAAATAAAGGTATGATATTTCTAAAATAATATATATTTTGTACTTTTGGGCTAAAGTCTGACCAATTTTTTCATTTCATTTCAATCTCTGACTTAAAGTGAATCAAATACTGGACTTTCGATCAGAGATTCGTTGAATTTGTAGTTATTTTCTATCATTTAATGATATTTTATTTCTCTTTCTATCTATTATTCGAATGAATTTTACAATTAATTGAATATTTAATTGAATTTAGTTTAATTGTATAATATTTTATGTAATTTTGTGAAAAAGTTTTAAATAAAAGAATTTCTGAACTTTTGTTTCATTATTTGTTTAGAAAAGTAGTCTTTTGTGTACGAAATAGTGTTTTGGCTATAGATTTAGATTAAAATTAGTTTTAATTAAATTTTGAATCAATTATTTCAAAACTACATTCTGTTTCAAAGCACCTGAAGATGTGGTCAGCGAAATGAATGGCACCGAAGACTCGATGGCTTCGATTATGGACGAAGACATGGAAAGGGCGTCTATAGTACTCCAAGACATGGCCGAAGATATTAATACACTTTTAGTGAATACTTCAGAAACTGATCTCCAATACGGCAGTACTGAACACATTCAGGGACTCATGACTCACGAGTTTTCAGGCGTCTTCTCAGAGGAGACGGTCACCACTGCCAGTGCCATACTTTTGCCTTCCGATTGTCACTCGGAGTACAGTTATGTCAACCAAACCGATGACACAACACAAACCCGTTTGACTGTCGACGCGTCCACTAATACCACAGAAGACGACATATTGGCCTGTCTTTCATCTGATGAAACCCAGACCTCCGCTCCACTCGACTCCAATTCCAAAACCATGTTTGTGGGAACGCCTTTATTCGTCAATTCTTCAGTTCAAACGGATTCAACACTCGATTGAATAGTTTCTTAAAATTTTTATTTTATTTATTATTTAATTGAAAATTCACTCAATTTTTATATAAAATAAATTCAAATAATTAATTGCGTTTCGCACGTCTTATATAATATTTATAACTTCAATCAACGCAATACTTAATTCAAACCCAAATTGTATTATATTTTTTATAAAACTTATAATTTTATACAAATTTTGAATTTCATTAAATTATATTTTGATAATAAACAGTTTCATTGAATCCAAAATAACGATAAATCAAATTTGTTAATAATTATTCTAACTTGAAATATTAGCTTTGGATCTTTTTATCTAGTTGAAAACACAGCTTTAACTTTTTAGCTTTAAAGTGCTTTACCGAATTCTCTCACATATAGGAGCCGCTCTTGTATGTGAATTTATCACATGGTGTGCTCTTATATGCAGATATAATTGCAACTATTTTTACTTTTTCCATTACTTATTAGTAAATTTATCTCATTTCATAGAAATTTCAAATCTTTACAAATATAATGAAGAATTAGAAGTGATAAATGATAATTAATCAATGTTTTATATAAATTAATGATTAATTGTATTTATTAGCCTAATAAAGTTCTTCTAATTTCCTGTTTTGTCTTGTCCTACCCTGTTCATGCAAAATAACAGGACAATATATTTTTGAAAATTAACAAGACAGAAATGAAATGATTAATTTAAAATCATTCATTTTATTTCAAAAATGCTAATATTTTGCTTATTTTTTTATTAGAATTAAATTTGATTTCTATTTATTAAATTTTTATGAGAACATTGTTTCACATATTCACTTATAAGAGCGGTCCTTATATGAGAGAGAATTCGGTAGCTATTTTATTTAAAGTCGATTTTTTACCTTGTTTATAGATTTTTATGATACAGTCTAGGATTTTCATCAAATGATAGAATCTTGCAGGAATGGACAAAGGGGAGTACAGCCCTGAATACACCGCCTGTGATTTTGGCCGATTTGATCAATTGGTTTAGCTATAAAATGAGATTTAATGCTGATTTTTCTAGTTTACACCTTCTAAAAACCACCTGAAACACTCTATACGCAAAAAATATTTTCAGTCTTTACATAACATTTAATGCTTAATAAAATATATCTGTTCATTTTTTGATTGTTAGTTCCCATTTGAAATATTCCCTACTAACTCATAAGTAGCGTTTTAAATTACTGCAATTTTAAAAATCGACTGTAAATTACAATTTTGAGTGTAAATTATAAATCACTCTTAAAATATCTAAATCAATATAAATAATATTACATTAATTCTTACTATCACTATCATAAAAATCAGAATATTCTTCAGATATTTTAAATTTTTGAGATCTATAATACGATTATACGGTAATCAACTTTTCGACTTATTTATTTAATAGCCTATTTCTATTTTTTCAGGGAATTCTTAAATGTTTTGAAATATTAAACAATAACAATTCACAGACAACATTTTGTTTAATAAAAATATTTATTCATAAATAAAACAGATTTTGAAATCTGAATTTCAATCATAATTTACGCTAAATTGTAATTTGTAAACTAAAATTTATAAATTACAGTAATTTACGTAAATTACGAAGCGTAAATTACTGTAATTTACGTAAATTACGAAGCGTAAATTACTGTAATTTACACTACTAACAACGCTACTCGTAAGTCATACGAAAGGAAACTAGACTACTGTTACAGTAGCAGATTTTCTCTTAACAATTATATCCTTGAAGTTATACACTTTTAGGATTTAAAAACAAACTCTAATGATTAAACTGTCAATATGTTTCTGTTTCTAGCATTAGACTCGAATACTAGCATCTAGAATACTATGAATTATCGATGCAATATAATTCGATATCTAACTTGTAAGTTAAACCAAAAGTATTTCATAAATAATCACTAATTATTAGTCTTTTGTATTAAGCGGTTATAATTACAATATATTTCATTATACAGTACAACATTTAGTATAATATTTATATAATAATTACATTAAATTTTTGTACAAATTTTTAAACATGTGATACATTTATACTCTTTAAATACTACATAAACTGAAAAACTTAAATACAGTAGTTTTTTGTTGTTTTCTCAAATATAATATTATAATTATTATGTAATTTAAATAATATGCAGTAATACATGATTGTATTATGCAATATAAGTATAATTTATTAACTTAAAAATTTTCAAGTAATTGCCTATAATTTTACCGAATTCATCGAAAAATACATTTTATAGAATTTAAATTCAATCTATTTTATAAAACTGCAAGATTTGCTTGACTTTAGATTTTTGCTCACAAATACTCTCTTTATGGAACTTCGACAAGCGGGGATTTAATGTTTTGGTTTTTACTTTTCTGATAGTTAGATTGTAGGGATTGACGTATCTTTGCAAAATTTCAGAGTGCCCTGCGAACCCCTTGGTACTTTATTAAGGAGTAATATAGTACATATATACAATTTTTTTATAATTTTAAACGTGATTACTTAATTTACTCAATGGTATATACATCGTTTGAAATGTAATTTCAAACTGCATTTATTTAAATCATAATTAGTTGGTTTTGATTATTTTAAAAATATTTATAAATTTCAGTTAGGTTAGATTCTAATACAGATTGTATTTTTAAATGTAGATTGAAATTACCTTTCCAACGATGTATATATCGAATGGGTAAATTAAGTGATCATATCTCAAAATAATAAACCTTTAAAAATATATTACCCCTCAACAAAGTACCAAGGGGTTGGAATGGCACCCTGAAATTTTAAAAAGAGACGTCTACCCCATCATTCTACCTATTAGAAGAATAGAAACCGCAACATTAAATCCTCATTTGGCAAAGTTCCATATTTAAATCTACAAAACATTATCTAAAATGTAAATCAAAATTAGAATTTGAGCTGAAAAAATTGATATTTTAAATTCCTTCCAATTTGATTAGGATGAAATTATGATTGATTAGATTGAAATATAAAAATGTCTGATTTATTCTTAAATGATTTTTAAAAATAAATTTAATTTTCATTTTAAATGTAAAATCTCTATTGGTAATGAATGCTTTATGACTCATATGTTATGAATAATCTTCATTATATTGGGAACCTTATTGGGAATGTCAACTACTGTATATTCTCAAACATTTAGATTTTAACATTTTTCGATACAATTTAACATAAAATGACACAATCCTTTACTTGATATAGAATCTGAAGTAAAAAATATAACTTTTGTCGAGCAAATCTTGCATGATGACATTAATGTATTGCATGCATTCTAACTGTTCTAGTGATTCGGTCCCTAAGATGCCCTCTGATATTTATATACTGTATATTCCAAACCTGACATAATTCAGAATATTCTGTTAAATTGTGTACTATTTATAAACTCACAAATGAATAAATAATTCAAGTATTCAATGAAAAATTCAATTTCTAATCGAACTCATGTTATTCTGAAAGAACTGTTAGAAAATAGTTACTTTTCAGAAACATTTCAAATTCAACTACCCATTGAAAATTTTTAATGTTTTTGTTAATATATTTGGCCAAAATGTATGCTTTCGTTTCGGTATTATTTTTCGGTTTAGTTTTTATAGTAAGGCATTATTAAAATTTTGTTGCATTTAAGCTCAAAATAAAGTTAATAATTCTTTGAATTAATTATATTTGAAAATAAAACGAATGAAAAGTAAATATATTTATAGTTTATAATATCAATAACAATTATTGATAAAAATTAACTTTAGAACCGGAACACAGGTAGTGAAACAAATAAGTGTTGGGATGCGCAGAGAGGGTATGACCAAAATATTCGTTATGATAGAGAAAAAAGATGGAAAACCGTTCCTAAAAAATTGGTAAAATTTTGACAAATTGCCCAAAAAACAGTTATTTTGAACCTAAAAACAGATTTTAAAAGTCATTTTGCACCAAAAACCGGTGTAGACGCAATTTTTTTAATTCCTATTTCATTAAATCCTTGTGACATTTGGTCAAAATACCCTTTACCATATTTTCTTGGACCTTGCGCATCGTTAAATAGGTGTGAAATGGGAAAAGTATTTAACCAAACTAATTCTTTCTGATTTTAATTATTAATTATACTTCAAGTATATTTTGTTAATTGAAATGAAAAAAATATGAAATTATTTCACGATTTTCTTGTATAATCGTTTGCCCCCTCCCCTGAAACTATTTTAGTGATTTTAACGATTTACATTGCATTACAGTTATAATAACAGACACAAGCTAGTATATTTTAAATTAGCATGTACATAAAATTTGAATTGAATTTAAGATTTGTAAATTTTTTGTGTATATTTCGACTAAAAACTTTCTATTATTAATATACGATATTTCATTTAGAGATGGCCAAGCTCGAAGAAATTGATAGCTTTCGAAATATTTTTTACAACATATGAGGTTTTACGTTAATTTGGCGACTTATTTTTACAATGCTAATTACACAAGAAATATAAACCCATTTCAACTGAAATTAACATAATTAACAAATAACTCAATTCCCATACCCTCACGCATACCCCCCCCCCCCCCATCAGGATATTTTAAAATTCGAAAACAAAACAGAAATGACAATTTAAAAAGAAAAAGACTCACTCATAGAAAGTGAAAGCAAAATAAAATATTTGTTTAAAAATTAAACAAAAATCATTTGAAACCAACGGATCCGAACTTTTCATTATAATTGTTATGCAGGAAAGTATGATTTGGGGAATCAAAAGACTGTTAATATAAGTTCTATGTATAAGGATTTAAAGCCGGTCATAAACGCCTAGGTAAACGCGTGATGCACCCACGGAGAGCCCAGATAATGAAAGGGTCAGATCCCTTGCTTGAAACCCAACAAATCTGCGGTAAATACATGTATTTTACTTTACACCGTAAGAGATATGAAAATTGATTAAATTTTAATAGAAGTCGATTCAAAAATTACTGAATCAATGATTAATATTTAAAAATGAAGTTCAATAATAATTGTATTCATTGGGTTTTGGCAGCCGTTGTTTCATCTTTACTAAAACCGATCACATATCCCGTATTGTTTTTCACATCTTCTCGACCTGCTTTGCCCTTTCCTTTTCCAGTTTCATCAAATCTCTGTCTATGAGCACCAGTATATTTCGTGTGATCAGTCAATCTTCCCACAGCACCTGAAGTAACCGCAGTCTAATAAAATAGGAATTATTTAAAATCACAAATTAGACAAAGTTTTAGATTCAGGACTGTGTCTAATAACGAATTCCTGGGGCAGAGAATAAATGAAAATTTTTAACACATAAGCTAATAGTGCTCCGACTGAGCACCTAAGTTACAATACACGCTCTAAAGCTGTCAATATTTTTTTGAAGCAAATTATTATTCTTAATTTTTTTTAATAATTTTACTGTATATGTGGGAAATATGAACTCAATATATTATATGAGAGAAATTTGGCAAAAACGGATTGTCAATTGCGGCATCATTTATATAAAAAGGTTAAGTGCATCGAATCACATGCAGTTTATCTTTTTATATACAGTAATAGCAAAAATATACCCCAATTTGCGGCCGGTTTTTGCACAATTTCTCTCAAATACATTAACAAATTATATACATATTTTCTTTTTACTGTTCATTTTTATTTCTTAAAACTAAAGAATTAAGTCTTAAAGAATTTAATTTTTTAATATTTAGAAGCGATAGGAATGTATAATTTAAACCTATAATAGAGCAATGAAATTCTAAAGCCGTGAAGACGTGTACTGTAATGAAGTGTCACTTCGAGGGGGCCACTCTAGATATATAGATTAAAAGTTATAGTTAAGAGTTCGGAAATATCGGGAGTAAAAACTTATCAAATCGGTCGGGAATCGGGAGTTTAAAATCGGGAACAAAAAAAGCATATTTATTGTGCGGTTTATTGAATATTTTGTTAAATTCATTCTAAATTTTGGAAAAATAAGAGAATTTTGTCAATCTCTTTCTATAATTGGCAAAATCAAATCAGGAATATAAGCAATAAATCCGGAAAATCGGAAACAACCCTTCATATCGGGAATATCGGAAAATAAAACTCTGTTTTTTGAAGTCTATTACATCCCATATAATCAATAAAATCTAACTCTAGTTATAGTTCTTGAACACGAGTTTCGCTGATCAGATTCAATTTTTTCTACACTCATTTTTGGTGTGTTTGAATTTAGACTGATATTAAATTTTGAAGAATATTTTTTAATGTGGTATTGTTCAAATTATTTTGAAATTAAATTTTACTTACAGTAGTTTTAGTAGTAGAAGGCGGACCACTACTGGCCAACTATCACACAAATGATTAATAGAGTAAATGCAATAATTTTGAATTAAAAATATAAATTGTAATGAACTAACCTTATGTTTTATTTCATCCAGATCCAATTTTTTGTTTTTTGCAATGCTCTCTAAAAATTGTGTGTATTCTTGTAAAGTCAGTGCTTTTTTTGCTCTGCAAATGAGAATTTTGGACAATATTTTAAAATCATACAACATATTTTAAGTTTTTTTTATTATTGATTTCAATTAATGTTATGGTTGCAAAGAGTGAAACATTGTAAAACTTTCACTTGAAAGTTTCGTGAAATTTTCACCGCAAAAATATCTTTCGTTTCACTGCAACTAACGCCATCTATGAATTTTGCAAATAATATTTGAATAAATGTTGTATAACATGTGCAAAATGAGTTCAAGTTAAATATATAAGAGAATATTTAATTAAAATTAAAGTTAGGGCTATAGTTAGAGTCAGAACAATAGTTTTATTTATACATT
>JAQFXN010002939.1:0-11721 GCA_034693365.1 Liacarus xylariae | reverse complement strand
AACGACATCCCCGGATTGCCAGTCCGGGGATGCCCCGAGATTAGCCGTCCGGTTATGTCTGTTATTTGTGTCCATTTGTAAAACTATGCTGAGCTGGGTGACCGAAACTGAATTCTTTCAAATTCTTGAAATATTTAGTCAAATTCTATTAAATTCTTGCAGAATTAATTTAAATTCTTTTAAATTGCTTCATTTTTAATTAAATTCAGCAAAAATTTGATTGAAAATACCCTACCCTATACTCCCATGTGATCTTGGTGCTCTTAACAGCACCCTATGCCTCCTGACTTTAAGGTCTTTGTGCACCTCTAGTTTTTGGTAATAACAAATTTGTCAAATAATAACCCACCAAGATTAATTATTATGATTAGAATAAAAGCAAATATTCGCAAATGAACACAGGTTAAAATCAAAATGCACAGGTCAACCCGATTTTTTAAAGATAATTTGATAAAAGAATGTCTTGGGATTAAGTTTACAGCTTTTCATTTGCTTTAGCTTTTGTGTTATTTTAATTTTAAAAAATGATTTCACACAAACTTTTGGTTCAGAGAAACATTGCGATCAAAACCAATTCAGATGTCACGACGGAAACTGTATTGATATTAGATATCACTGCAATCAAAAGTATGATTGTCCAGATTTTTCAGATGAATATAACTGCACTGGTATTGAGTTTATTTTGTTTTAATTTAAGTTTAATTAAGTTTAGAAAGAATTTCTTAAATATTTTGTTGTAAAATAACTCTAATTCTATTCAAAACTCCATTAATCTGTACATATATTTTAAACATAATTTTGCAGTCATTCCTACTTTAGAAGTAAAAGTAATTCCGAGTAAAGACCGAATCTATTTGGGCGATCAATTGACACTTCAATGTCAAGTGTCTGGTGATCCCTCTGCTCGGGTCGAATGGAAGGGATTGAGTCAAAGCGGGCCCTTTCCAGACAATGTTGTGGTTCGCGGAACTGTTTTGGCTATTAGTCAAGTGAAGTCAGAAAACGGAGGGATTTATCGGTAAATATGATTCGTTAGACCTGTTCTATCAGTAGTTAAGTAAATATTCATAAAATGTATTCTAACAGTTGTACAGTTGATACCTATGCCGGTACTTATAACGGCGATTACGTTCTGGCAATTCAGGGTAAGAGTAGTTATAATCCATTTCTTATAATTATTATTAATAATAAATACAATTTAATCAATACTTTCTTAAATTGGATTTAATGTGAGTTTGTTTGCAATCAATTATCTGTTCTTTTGTTAATAAATCTAATAAATTGATTGAATCCATTGATCCGAACAGAAATGCCAACCTTCGCACCCGACACAGTTGAAACAAGAACAGCACCATTTAGTTCTACTGTAGTTATGGATTGCCAAACAACACTTGAGGAACCGGTGGCCTATATCTGGTCTAAACAGGCGGACTCCTTGCCATCAGATACCACTGTCGATGATGAGGGAGTGATTACCATTCGTAATGTAAAAGGAGAGGACGCAGGTTAGCAGCACATCATGTCCAACATTAAGCTTAAACAGAGTTAGTGAGAGTCAATTTTGAGTGATCAGTGGCTATAGAAGTACTGTAACAGGAGTATAGGGGCTATTATTTCCTAGAATTCTCCGTAATTGTCTAAAAACTTTTAAAGTGCTTTAAATGTGTTTATTGCCTAAAATAACATAATTTTCTTCAATTATTTCTAATTTTGTAATTTTTCCCATTTATAGATAAGATTTACTAAACATTAATTAAAATTTGATTAGATTTGAGTTGAAATAGAGTGAAATCAATGGTTTGGTGCAGATTCAGCTATTTTATTGAGATATTCTACTAGTTTTTTCAACAGTTTTACTCGTCTCTAAATTCTACCGGTAAAAGGTCTTCCATTAGTTTTTTATTTCTTGTCAGAACTTTTACATTTTCGAGACACAACTATTGAAACCATACCTCCATTCCTGGGCACCCCTGAAGTTAATGCTTTTCATATTAAAGTCCGACTGATTTCTGATTTAACACTTATAGGCACTTATGTCTGCACCGCAAAGAACCCATATGTGAGCATTGATATCCCTACTATACTGGTGGTGACAGGAGTGGTGCCATACTTTTCTCAAACACCCCTGTCCTATATGGTTATGCCTACACTGCCAGACGCCTATTTGGCATTTGAAGTTCAAATTTCATTCAAACCCGAGAATCCCAACGGTTTGATCCTATATAATGGCCAAATACAACATTCCGGAGACTTTATATCTCTGGGTTTGACAAACGGTAGGGTAGAGTTCAGGTATGAATTGGGTTCGGGTGTTGTTCTGCTAAGCAGTGATAAACCGGTAGAAATGCGTAAATGGCATAAAGTGAGGATCAGTAGGAATGAAAAGAACGGAGTCTTACAAATCGACGATCAAATGGAAATAAGTGGTTCCGCCTCTGGAAGATTCAAAGGTTTGGACCTTTTGGAGCCCTTATATATCGGAGGCGTTCCTGATTTCTCTTTGATTTCCAAACTGAATGGCTTCGATCGGGGGTTCGTCGGGTGCGTCAGTCTATTCAAAGTGGGAACTGTTGCTCATGAGTTAGTCAATGACGCGGAGTCGCACTCAGTATCTACCTGTGAAACATGTGCTTCGAATCCTTGCGCTAATGAAGGCATTTGTCAGGAGACGGCTTTGAAACCACAGGGCTATAAGTGCATCTGCGCCCCCGGCTTTTCCGGTATGGACTGCGAGAAGATCGGTGACGCCTGTTATCCCAGAGTTTGTGGTGTCGGTCGTTGTGTTAATCAGATTAGCGGTGGTTTTGAATGTTACTGCCCTTTTGGAAAGACTGGTCTGCGGTGTGAGAAAGATATCGTAATCATAGAGCCGGCGCTCTCTAACGACGCTTATGTCGCTTATCCCACACCTAAAGACACTCTCAGGAAAATGAGTTTAAAGATTAAAATAAAGCCCAAGAGATTAGAGGACGGATTACTGATGTATAGCGCACAAAGTCATGACGGACAGGGCGACTTCACATCTCTGGCCATAAAGAATAAAACAGTTGAGTTTCGTTTCGATACCGGTTCAGGACCTGCAATACTGAGGAGCAGTGAGAAACTGGATTCCGATCAATGGATCAATATTGTGGCCGAACGGGACTACAGGAAGGGGTCTCTGACTGTGGGAAACAGCGAACCAGTGTTTGGCGAATCTCCCGGACATACACGTGGTCTCAATTTACGATTACCCCTTTATATAGGAGGTTATGACAAACAACAGGTGAAATTGAGTCCTTTGGCTCAAATAACACATGGCTTTTATGGATGTGTTGGACACGTAAGTCATTTTAGTCGTCATTTGTCTATATATTAATTGCAAAAACTATCGATTATATTGAATGTCCTATAGATCGAAGTGAATAACATTGAAATGGATTTAGTCAACTCAGTCATCGATTCAGCCAATGTGGGCGACTGTGGCTCAGACTCTCCCTGTCAGCGGTCTCCGTGCCTTAATAGAGGCGAATGTAGAGAAATCGATATAACGGAGTTTGAATGCATTTGTCCAAAAAACTTCAGTGGTTTGCACTCACTTTCACTCTATTTGTTTATATCATTTGATTAATTCATTAAATGTTTGAATCAATTCAGGAAAAGTATGTGAACGACAGAATGGTGTCTGTGAACTGACCAATCCCTGCAAAAACGGGGGCCAATGTCATAATGAAGACTCAAAATACAAGTGTTTCTGTTCAATAGGATTCAAAGGAGACATTTGTAGTGAAAGGGAAGAGTTTATGGATCCGGAATCAGTGCGACTGATGGGCGACGGCTTTCTCACATTTAGTGGCGATTATTTACCGCATTCTTCCAGTTTGGCCGATGAGGTCATTAAGTTTAGTATTATTACACAAGAAGACGATGGACTCATCTTCTTTCACGGACAAACACCAGACCTCAACGGACTGGGAAAGGACTTTTTAGCCGCAGCACTCATTGATGGCCAAATAGAATTCAGCTTCGAATTGGGCAGCGGTTTAGCAAAGATTAAATCCTCAATTAAAGTGAATGACGGACAGAGACATAATGTAGTGATTAAAAGAAAAGGCAAAGAAGGGAGTCTTGAGATCGACGGAAGTCATCAAACGTACGGCGAATCGACTGGAGTTTTGCAAATGTTGAACGCAATCGGAGACATATATATCGGGGGTCTTCCCGACTATGCCCTCATGTCTGGCGATCGCTTTACGCCATTTGTCGGCTGTATTTCCGACTTAGAGATCGGCAATTCAGGTGTCCTCAACATCGTTACCGGTGCTAAAAGTGCTCGCAATGTTCGCGCGTGCGATGACGAGTACGTATTGAAACAATTGATTTCAATTCAAATGAATTGATTTTATTCTCTTTTCATTTTAGTTTGATTTCAAGCGGATCTCTGTCTTAAAATTTATAATAAATAATGTTTTGTAATATAAGTCTTACTGTTAGTGCTTTTTAATTATCATTTAATTAAACTCATATCCGATAAGAGTCTGCAATCATTAAACTCAGTGTTCAAAACTTATTTTCACGTCTAATACTTGTGCCTCAATTAGAAACAACTCGAAAAGTACTGCCATTTTTACTTTTATTTCAGCCTTTTTGAATATAAGTTTAAATTTTCATAAAAAATAAATAAATTATGACTTTTATGAGACTTTTTATGACAAATATTCAAAATTATGTTTTTAGTCGACAAAAGATAACAATATTTAAACAAATTCTTGCACTCAATAACAATAATATAAGTTATATATAAAGTTATATTAATTCAAGAAAATATAAAATAATTTAATTTAAATTAAAAATAAATCAATAAATTATTGAATGACTCATTAAATGCTGATTAATCGACAACTTTTTTAAATCGATCGATGGTTTGTTAAATTATTAAAAATAAAAGTTATTTCTTAAAACATCACATTTAGCGCCGAGCGTTGAACTAAATATAGTTATTGACACTTCCAAGCACTCAATGGTTTCATTTGAAGGGAATGTATCTTATTTTTGCCCCATTTGTACCAAACAATTCCGATCAAAACACAGAGAACTACTTCGATATAATATCCATCAGTACTGACAGAGCACTCGCCGGTTTTCAGATTACATTCTTCGATAGAAACCGAGTCATTGCATGACATGTCATCGACTGAACACGACTTTCTGGTCAACGGATCGATGAGCCACAGGGCCAGAGTTGAGGGCCAATTGCCGCCCAAATTGGTTATAGTATTCAGTAAAGTCATATACGTTCCCCCAATTGAGGGGTCACTTATACGGGCGTGGAATGCCATGAGTGCCACAAACATACTGTAGAGTGCGATCTGATGTAAAGCATAAGCGAACAGAATCACTGCATAATAATAGGCAGGAAAGGAGCCATCGGTGGCTTTGACTCGTTTTGTCCACCAAAGCAATAGTGCGAACACAACACCGAAAAAGAGTCTAAACATTAAATAATAATTAGTTGAATACAACAAATAAAATAATAGTTTAATACCTGTAGGGGTAAGCCTTGAGGAATGTGCTCAGAGGTCGGGGACCATTAGTGTATCTGCTTATAATCCAGGGTAAAATTATCTGAAGCGGAACCATTGGAATCGCTAAAAGTGCTAAGTTTTCTCTATGAACTCCAGACTCTATTAGCTTAAGACCTGTGGCCGAATCCGTGACCGCAAACCCCATTTTACAGGTCAACAGAATTAATGCAAACAAACGAATTGAGGGTAAATGAAAGATTCGGTAAAGCATGGAATAGGTCTGGAAAACACCCATTTCTGGCTCGTCTTCGGGCAAACGATTAGTGGTTTCGCGTTTGAAAAGCATTATTAAAGTCGTGGAAACCATAAAAACGATTCCCCAAAAGAAGAAAAACCCGGAAAGAGTGACCAAACCCTCTGTTTTGGGTTCACTTCTCAGATAATTATTACAAAAATCGGCCGATTCTAAGGCCAGGAATACTACATTTCCGAGAAAATATCCGGCCGTTTGTCCCACAGTATTACAAGTGGAGGCGTAGCCAACGTTGTGTCGGGAGAGCATAGTTAGGGCCCAACCGTCTACTGCGATGTCTTGAGTGGCGGCCAAGAAGTTGAGCGCAAAGAAGACGGCCGTCAGTACATAGATATTGGGACCGATGCCAGTGCTGTCCAGAAGGGTATTAACCGTTTGCGATAGGACTAACATAAACACTGCGATTGCGTACTGAGTGGGCACTAACCACGTCTTGCGCCGACCCATAACCGGCCAATACATCGAGTCTACAATTGGAGCCCAAAGTAGTTTAACACTGAAAGGCCACGAAACGAAACTGAAGACCGCCTGATCCGCATAACTGACCCTTCGGTTGCTTAATATCATTGGAATACTGGCCGCCAAACCCAATGGTATGCCCTGTAATACATAGAGGAGTAGGAGAACAGCTATAGAGCCGTAATCTTTGGTCACTTTATTGCCACTCATTCTCCTCTTCGAGTCTGAGTTCGTTTGTTTCCAACCATTTATTTCTTGAGATTCACTGTCGATATTCACAGACCTTTGATGTAATTGTCGTTGAGATCGCTTCCAATCAGACATTGTTTCCAATCAATTGTCAATAGTTTACCATTTATTCAATGCTTATCTCCTCTAAGATTACCACTCATTCAACACATTTATTAATCAATTGTTTTAAAACTCATTCACAATATTATAATTGATTTAATAGTTATTATTGTTTTCACCGTTTGTTTCCACGCATTCAATACAAACCATTGATTCTAATTATTATTAATATTGCTTTAAAAGACGTGTTATTATTGATTAAGAATGAGCTCTACATTAAGTACTCATAGATTCAAATAACATCTTTTGAACCCTGAAAAGTATTCGGTCATAAGCACTAGAATAGAAATCACGTCATATAAATAGCACATAATCTACAAAACAATTAATTAAATACTCAATCACTTAGTGTTGGTTTGAATCCAATAATCGATTGAATGATTTAATGATTGAATCAATTGATTAATTTTTGTTTGAATTGAATTAAAGTTAAACACAATAAACACATGCTTTACGTAATTTGTAATACAATTGTCTATGAATTGATTGACAGTTTATTTATTCCATAAATTAAGTGTATTTACTGTGATTTTAAAGTATATATTTTAGGATTGACTTATAATAAAAAGGGTTAAAATTATTGTCATTTTATTACGTAATTGTATCCCATTTTAGTGCTTATGACCCCTTAAGGGACTCAAGTGCTTGTAATCGGATATTAATATCAAATCTTTATTTTTAATATAGTTTTGTATTTGTTTTTATTTAATTTTATAATAAAATGAGTAAATATTTAAAGCAAAGCATTCAAAGCATTTAACTCTTGTCTGTCGAGTGGTTTCAAAACAAAGCCCTTTAAAACTTCTTTGCCCTCTAATTGTCTCAATTGATCCACTTTTAGCTTCAAATCATTCCTCAATTCTTCTATTCGTTTATTCAAATCGTTTTGATCTCTATTTATAAGACTTTTTGCAGAACTGACTCTCGTTTTGACGAATGAATTGCCGAAACAAACCCACAGTTTGTTTGACTAAATGTTAAATAAATAGAAATATTTAAACATTAAATCAAAACAAACAAAAACATTCAAATAATTACATCATTTCTATAGTTTTGTTGACTTTTCAATGCATTAATCGCTTCTCTGTTTTTATTTAATTTAATACTCAAATCAATTATCTCTTGTTTGGCTTTAAGTATATCTTCAGCCAATTGTTCCACATTTGCCAATGCATTCAATATATCGTCCATTCCTTCCATAATATAATTGATTGTATTTCTATTAAATAAACACAAATTGTTTTGATTTTTAATTTTTAAACTTTTAAATCACAAATCAAAACAAAAACATGTGATTTGAATGACATATAAATAACGTTAAGTTGAAATTGAAATTCAATATAATATTGAATGCAATTCTCTATTGAATCACAAGTCTATTGTTGTTTACAGTTTTGGAGAAATAAAAGTTAATGTTTTAAAAGATATGAAAACTTATTTCAAACACTTATTGTGGTCTCAATAAAGTGTTGTAAGAAATGCCAGTTTTCAAAGTTGACTACAGTTTAATTGAAAACAAATTCAAACACTTATTAAATGACAATAAACTGATTAATAAATTGCAGATAAGAAACGATATTTCGTTTCAATCATTGGATTTCGCGAATAAAGACTTAATTAAACAATTGATTTACGATTCAAACAATAGTTTAGATTTAAAGCCAAATATTGGCAATAATTTTGATTCAATTAATGTAATCGAAGGCAATAGTGATCTAATCGTCAATCAATACGAGGGAGGATTCAAACTATGGGAGGGTTTGGAGGATATCATCGATTACTTCATTCAAAACAATTTAATTAATGAGTATTCCAGTCATCAAAACCTAAACATTTTAGAAGTACTTAACCATTCAATGATAGCATAAAACTTGAATATAATCTCAATTTATTTATACTTTTTATGTTCAGTTGGGTTGCGGTTCGGGTTTGGCATCAATTTATTGCTCAAAAAAGTTACCGAAAGCTAATATATATTTACAAGACTTTAATGAAGAAGTCATCAAATATTTTACTGCAATTAATGTTTTATTGAATAATCAAATATCAAATTCTGAAGCGATTTCTCGATTCAATTATATGTTCGGCGACTGGACTGCAATCAGTGAAGAGATTAATTCTTCAGGTCTTAAGTTTGATCTAATCTTTTCGTCAGAAACTCTATATAATTGTGATAATTATGGAAAGTTATTCAACGTCTTTGAGTCGAGTTTAGACCCAAACGGATTGGTTTATATCGCCTCCAAATCCCATTACTTCGGTGTCGGCGGCGGAACCTATAGTTTTATGGACTTTATTGACACTAAAACACAATTTGAATGTGAAATCTGTCACGAAATCGAAGCGCCGCTAATCAGACATATACTCAAACTTTGGCAGAAAAAATAAAATCAATGTTTGGAAGTTTTAAACATGTATTCAAATAAACATTACATACATTTGAAAATATATGAATTTATAAAATAAAATAAAAACAGAAGTTAATGCAAATTTTGTGATACATTGGATATAGCATTGGGTTTTAGGCACAGTATATAAATTAATAACTCTATTAATAATAGACTATTATTAATAAGGATTTGTTTTTGCGTTTAATTATATGTTTAGTATTCAAACAAATGACAACTTTATTAATCGAACCAAAGATTATGAAAACCGAGAAATCTCTTCAAATAAATGAAATCTCCTTTACGTTCGACACATCGTTGCGTCGATTTGTGTGATGTGAGGACACAATAACATAATCTTCTTTCTGTACATCTGATGACTAGCGATTGGGTTTCGTTCAAAATAAACGGTTCGCAGACTTTTCAAATCCTGGAGTACTTCCAAGTCTTTCCAATCATCTATAATGTTGTCGTTGACCCACAACTCCTCCAAATTCACTAAATCCTCGATATTTTCCAATTTCTTCAACTTATTTACGGCTAAATCCAAAGTAATTAACTTTTTATTCTTATCGAGACCTTCGACAACACTAATGCCATTATTGCTGATATACAGGTGCTCTAAATTCTCGTTCTTTTCCAGTCCTTCAATTTTAACAATTCTATTGCTTTGAATGCTTAACAGTTCTAAACTTTTCAAAGCATTTAAATTATTTAATTTTGTTATTTTATTCTTTCCGACAAAAAGACTCTTCAATTGAACCAAATTATCTAAATTTTCAATAACTCTAATCCTATTGTCTCCCAATTCCAACATTTCCAGATTCACTAAATGGTCTAAATTCTCGATTTTAGTAATTTTATTATTGATTAGAAATAATTTTTTCAATTTAACCAAATTTTCCATATTTTCAATTTTGCGAATCCTATTGAAAGACAAATCTAAAACCCTGTGAAACAAAATCAGAGAAAACAATAGGAAATGAATTTAAGAGTTTGGAGAGAAAAGTCAATAATAAGAACTGACTCTAAGTTTATCAGAGTTTCCAAGTTTTCAATTGTTGTGATTTGATTGTCATATAATTCCAGTTCTCTAAGTGTCGACAATTGGTTCAAACCCTCGATTTTCTTAATCATGTTATTCCTGAGACCTAAAAACTCGGTTTTAGTCAATTCAGAGAAGGCGGCCATCGATTGAAGTCTGGAGTGATTTAATTCAATTTCAGTCGACTCCAAATCCAATACTAATTCACTATTAGTTGCGCCTTTAATTCAATTTAAATACAATTAATTAATTGAATATTAATTTAATTGAAATACTTTGTGAGTCATTAGTGTTGGACTCGTTTTGAGCGTCCGTTTGGTCCACTATTTTGACCACAGGATCACTTCGACACTCCATTTCCTCCTCTTTGCCTACAATTAAACTAATGATTAAACAGTAATTAATCAGACATTAATCGATACCATTGTTATCCATATTTGAATTGAAAGCCAATAATCTATGAAATGATTTATTTGAAGGATTGACTCATAGTTTGATAATTCACTTAATTTTTATCAAATATTTGTTCAGTTTTTTTATTTTTCAAACAAATATCAAAACAATTGTACATAAAATATGTCTACTTTTGAAGGTTTTATAATTAGTAGTGTTTGCAAAACTCTGTGCTCTGGGAATAAACGCCTGGCGGCCGCGCGCAAAACGCCCAAGTGCCCAGGCGCCCTAACCAATCACAAGCCCCATTTTGTTTGGCGTACTTTTGAATTAATAAATTAGATTGCTAATTGCTCTTGTTTGGTTGTTAGAGCAACTGCAGGCGCCCTGGCGTTTTGGGCGCAGGAAAAACGCTAATAATTAGATATAAATTAAATAAATATTATTGTATTGAATAGATTTATTTTCTAAAAATAACAAGGGGTCAATTCTTTGTTCATTCTATTATTTAGTAAATTCTACAGGTATATTTATTTAATACAGTAGTGTAATATAGTTAATAGTGTCCTTAATTTCAGAATGACCAACACTATTACTGGTAAAATATTTGTCTATTTACTACCAGGTTTAAATGAATGTCCCAGAGGTAAGAATGTCTTTTCCAAAAAATAATAGTATTTTCTATAGGATGTAGGAAAAGACATTCCTACCTCTGGGACTTTCATTTGGCAAAAGAGTAAGTTATTGTATATTGCTACAGTAGCAGTTAAGATCTTGAAACTCATAAGGGCGTATAAAATCTCAAGCACAGTATATCAAGTACCGAATATTAGACCATATGTTAAACAATGCTTCCATTTATATGCAATAATTCAGGTTCACAAACATATAAGGGCTTATTTCAAGGGTAAACATTGCATAAAAACTCGTGCTTTCAATGTAACAGTACCTTTAGTAAATAAAACAAAACTCAATTAAAAGAAAATTTGCGACATCACAGTCCGGAATACCCTCCCCTGGCTTATCTAGTGTAATTTGTGTTCAATTAAAATCAATTTTAAAAATGAAACTGAAATCAATTTATTTTACAATACTTTCCTTTACTATAAAAAGAATTTTTAATGCAGTGCTACAGTGCTATTCCGGACTTTTAGTCCTTTTTATACTGTATTACATACTAAAGCTATAATCCCTTATATGTAGTGTATAATGGATTCGGGCAATGCCCGGAAAAGCCCGATTTTGCCCGCCGAATTTCAAAAATTTGTT
>JAQFXN010002938.1:0-11722 GCA_034693365.1 Liacarus xylariae | reverse complement strand
GGACCGAAAGTACTTGAGTTTATAATTCAATAAATTCTAATTTTTACAACCAATCACTAAGAATTATAGAGTTATTTAGTATTATTTTAAACTACAGTTAATTTTAAGTTAACTTTTAAACAACAAGTACTCCCTCTGTATTTCAGAAAACAAGCTGTATCAATGAATAAACTGTAAGAAAATGATCATACTTTTGCACAAATGTTTCTAGTAAGATTATTAAGTGTATATTTCGGCAATTGCGTTCTTATTGCCTTGTTCACCACATAAAGTTAGGATTCTTAATAACTGAAGAACTAACTCATTGCAATTCATGATAATTAATTTGCCTGAATTCTGACAAATCCTTACAGAAGTCATAATAATTTGTCTGAATTCTGACAAATTCTGTTAAATTGTTGAAGAATTAGTTGAAATTCTGTTAAATTACGTCATTTTTAATTAAATCCTGAAAGAATTTGACGACTGCAAAATACCCCACCCTATACCCCCTGTGATTTTGAGAAGAGACATTATTATTATTATTATATTATTCTTTATTTACTACAATTTCTAAATTTTCTGGCACTTCTGTAATCAATTCGTGTGTTTTGTATTTATTAATATTGAATTCAAGTGTGAAATCTTTTTCAGAATTTCTGTAACAAAACTCTTTCAACATTTGAATCAAAAACTTATAATCCATGGACTCATCCAATAAACAAATTTTGACTAATTTTTCGAATTTGTCGATTGCATTGATTGTTCCGAACACTTCGAATAGATATAAAACTCTCAAACATTGAAATCTTGTTAAGACATCAAAACAATTAGAATTGCATTCAAAACAATCTGATGTCCAATGAATGCATTCACAGACAACACGAAAGCCAAACAACTCTAAGACTTCAACTTTGGGAAAACATTTGACGAATATTTGAAGACTTTGTCTATCGATCGAAACATTAATGAGTGTAAGGGCTCTGATATGCAAAAGACAGAAGCGCTTGAAGTGATGTTCAATTGTGATCACTTGACGGAAATCCATACTTAAGTCAATGAGTCGTTTCTGAGAGTCAATCATCTGAAAGAGTGGAGTCATTGAAAACTGAGAGCAAATAATTTTGAGTCCAATCAGATCGAAGTTTTCAATCAACTCTAAGTCCTTATCGTTTAGTGCATAATCACTGCACAAGTATTTTATCGTTTTTGCAATTCTGGGCAATAGATTTCTGAACGATTGGACTTCGATTTGACGGTGAAAACCATCCAAAAGGTTATAAACTTCTAATAAACAGATATTATTTGGTATAAAATCCAAAGTATTTCCAAAACTATTGTATTGAATGATATGTAACTTTTCAAGTGATGGGAAGGCTTTCAATAAAACGATTGATCGCTTATTTGTATTCTTCTGTTCCCTTTCGTAGTGAAGAACTAAATATTTGATTCTCTTTGCGAGCATTTCTCCCAATTTAGTCAAGACTTTAATCTCAGAATTAAGGAGAAGGGGTCCCAAACATAAACAGTTGATTCGCTCATAATTCTCAGCAAATGTTTCAATACATTTAACATCAATTCGTTCATTGATTGACAACAATTGAATTCGTTTGCACTTTTCTGACAATGACTTTAAGACCAGAAATGTTGAAATCGTATTTATGGTCTGCAATGCAATCGGTTTCATGTCTTTGGCCGAAATGATACGTCCAGTGTTTGAGTGAATGTGAAACCTATACTTCACTCCTAAGTAAAGCTTTTGACGATATTTTAGTACTTCTGTGACACAAAACACAAATTGATTGCTGACTCTCTCTAAAGCAAACAAATGTTTAATTTGCAGATATTTTAAGATTTCGATGACTACGTCCTCATTCATAACACGACATCTCTTTCTATTCATATATTCTTGTGTTGAAGTCATTCTTATCCATAATTTTCTTAAACCAAAAAACTTTCTGAACATAACTATTCTTTTTATTATTTGTATATTTCTGTTTCCAAACAATTTCTGATTTAAAATCCAATTATTAAAGAACGCGATTATAAGCAATGAAATAACTTTTTATAACAAAATAGTCATTCTTTCAGTTTTCAAAGTGATATTTGAATTTGAGTTAAAATAAATTTTGATTAAACCGAAGAATTAATTATATAATCAAATGTTTTCCCGAAAGACTCATTTGCCGGTAATTATCACAGCCTTAGGAATCGGCGCTTTTATGTATTATAGAAAAAGAAAGAAACCAACACTAGAATCGATCGAAAGCCAAGAAATAGAAAATTATTCACTAAATAGAGAAATACGAAAGAGATTTATGAATAGAAACAATGATTCGAAAAGTTTTGACAAACAAACGACCGAATCCTTGAATGAAAGCTCAAAACTAAATAAAGAAAAACCAGTCGAAGAAGTGAATGCTTTGGATAAACAAAGTCTTCAAAAATCTGAAGAAAAAAATGAAAATAATTCAGAGAAACATTTGGCAAAAGAGACAAAAATCAAGACATTAATAGACGAAGGATTGCCCACAGAATCGATTGTATAAAATGTGTTTTTCATGAATGAAATATTTCGTTTACAGTAATTCATATAATTATAAAATTAATAAATAGTAATAATTGATTCGGAATAATTGTATAAAAAAATATGTTCTTTTCTATTTATTTAAAAATCTATTAAATAGAGTATATTTTGCAATAATTGTAATTATTATATACTGCAATACCCATCGGTTGCAATAGAGGGTATTTAAATATCTGATGTAATCTTTTTCAGTCCATATTAAAGTACTATAGTATTAGGGTGACCAGATAATTTTGAGTAATACTGGGACAACTAAATATAATATAGGGATAAAACCAGAGCAAAAAAGTTATAGTAACGTCATAGTTGTACTTGCTTACTTTTAACAATGATTTTTGTCTCTTTAAACAAGATTAAATAGATTATATTTTAATTCATATATAATTTTAAAATTAAATTATAGAATTTGGAATCGAAAATAAAATATTATAATTAATATTCTGACAGTGTTAAAAATAAACTAACTCAACTAGATTAGGACTAATTCAATTAAATTAATACTACTTTAACTAAATCTAATTATCAATATTTTTTCCGATGAATAAAATGTAAAATTTATAAAATAATATTGATACTATTGATACATTGACACGATTAAATCAATATATAAATTGGCAATTTATAACTCTTTGGACAACTCCGCCCTCGCCAAAACTGCCGCCGCCATGTTATTTAATTTAATTATTTTAATTTAAATATTATATCCTCCTTTGAAATACTTTTATATAATTTTATTGTTAAAAGTAAGCACGTAACAACTATGAGGTTACTGTAACTTTTTTGCTCTGGTTCGGCTACGTGTGTGGCATAAGATCTCCTATTGTTTAGAGCACTCTTATGTTCTTTAAGACTAGTTTTAAATTGTCTTTTGGTTTCTCCAAAATAATATTTATTACAACATTTACAACCAATACTATATATAGCGAAAATTTTGACTGAAATATAACAGACAAGGGTCTCATCCCATTACTCAGTCTAGCCTGCTATTTAGTCTAACCTGAATTAAATAAGTAAACCGCCAATTTGAAAATGAAATTGAAATAATCTGAATTTTTAAAAGAACTGCTCATCAAAAATAAGTGGTAAATTCTACTCTCGTACACTTTTAATTGTTGTCCTGCACTTTCAATATGTCTTTAGCCATTATTGGTTGAGTCACTCTTTGCTAAAGCATTTTAATTTAAAATCAAATATTCTAAACAATTTGTTGTTTTACAACAGTTGTGTTCAATGGGTAGAAAAAGAAAGAGAAATAAAAAGAAAAGACCCAACAGTTCTTCGAGACAATCGCCTAATAAGCGTCAGAAAGCAAGTCCTCGGGAGGACAATGAGGACAATGAGATTTTGCGATTATTTAGAGGCAGACATGAGGACAGAGGTCTTAACAATGATTCGGAAAACTATTGCTCAGAAATTGTGGACCAATTGAGACAAAGTTCTAATACATTGATCAGTGAAATAGAAGAATCGCGAAAAGTGGCCAAAGAATGTGCCGAAGAGTCGAATAAACAATTGATTGATGCGATTAAAGAAATGCAGTCAGACTTCAAACAGAGTTTAATCGAAGAATTGCCAAAACATTTGAAAAAGTCTTGATTCTGTAATTCTGTTCTATTTTCTAAATTAATATTCAAATAAAATACTTTCAGAAATGCTTTTCAATAAAAATTTATTTCATTTATTAATTGTCACAAATTGTTCTTTACATAACATTTCTGTAAAACTTATTTATGAGTGATTTGAATCCAATTTATTTCCAAATTTAGTCGTTAACAGAAAGAAACGGCCGAATAGTAGAATAATCTAAAAATAATTGTATTAAATGTTGTATTACATGAATAAATATATTGATAATTCAGCTTAAAATTTGACAATTACTTTAAGGGCTATGTTTGCAGTCATAACAAATTGTTTGCCAACAGAAAAGCCAATCAAAGATTGCTTATTACCCACTCTTTCGATTGCATTCATTAGCTGTAAATTATTTGAAAATTAGATTTTAAAAAAGATTTCTAAATAAATCCGCTTTAAATAAATAAATTATCGAATTAGGTTCCACTTTATCTTAAACCCATTTCTTTTGAAAACCACATTTTAACAGATGATTGGATTTGTAAATGTTATAAATGTTTAAAAATGTGTTCGTGATATCAATGTATTAATGATATAATTGTTTTCCACCTAATATTTAAGCAGTAGTTTTGCACTTTATAGGACGCAAAAGTATTTATGAAAACCGGATATAATAATCAAAACCGACAGATCATTTGGATTGATATTTTATATTTTTCAAGCATTGATTGTGCAAGATAGATGAAAATAAGTAGCTTAGTATAAAACTTGTCAAATACTGGTCAGGGTATTCATTTGTTTCGAAATATCAACTTCAATAAGCTTTCGTTAATTACGATTATTGTTTCTATTAAAATTAAACTGGATTCAAACCTTTAATTTATGCCTGATGCTCATCGATGTATAGAATTTGATTCCGATTAGATTGGAATACGATTTATTCGCTTCGATATTGATTGCAGCCATGAGTTTATTGATAATATTATTTGACAAAAATGAAGAAAAAAAAGAAATGGAGAACACTATCTGTATTAATATATTAACTCTTGTACTTTTACCAAACAATATCTCATGTAATAGTAATAGATTGCCGGGTAATATAACATATGTAAGTCCCAGGAAGAATCTGCTCCAGAAACTGTTGTAAACTCTAATATTCAGACAAATCCTGTTGTGTTCTTTCAAAATATCATCCATTTGTTTGGATTCAGTTATTTGTTTTGATTTGAGTTTTCGTAAATATTTGTTTAATATTTTAAATTTTAATCGACAAAAATTTGTTACAATAAATACACAAATAAAACCGTACAGAAGTGGTGGTATTGTAGCAAATCCTAGAACTGTCACCAATAGTACACTTAATGGACCGTAAAGTAAAATATCCCATATTTCGTAGTTAATGATTACGGACACCATTGATATACAGGTCATCTGCATTACAACACTTTTGAAGATAAGTTCAATTAATTTGGTCAGCAATTGGATTAGTTTTGAGAAATTAATTATCTCTGATCTGTCTCTTAATCCTAATCTAGACATCGATTCTGTACTGTTCAATGAATAGACTATTCTAAGCCATTCATAACTTTTAGCCTGACTAAAATTAAAAATATACATGATTATTAAGGATATAAATATAAAACTTATCTCGATTAAATAAATAAATTCAACATGTCCTCCAACAAATTGTGTTGTGTCGAAATAATATTTAGGCACCCGTCCATTCTGTACATTTACCAAACAATTGATATAATAAATCAAATACGATATTCGCCACAAGAGATGATAATATTTTTGATTTTTATTTTGATTTTTAACCACAATTAGTCTATCGATTACTGTATAATCACAAATCATTCCATATCTATAAAGAGCTGATTCAACATCTTTAACAGACTTAATGTCCTTAATTTCGTTCATTTTATTATCACTTTTAATGATAAGAATGTTATTATTTTCAATTTTAATTCGCTCGACTGGTGTCTGCGTTTGAATATTGAAATTTAACATGTATCCGTGAAAAATGACCAAGTCAACATCTAATTATTAATTGGATTCTATAGTGATTAATATAAAATTTGGACTTTATTTCAACATTTAATTCAGATATGAAAAATTAAGTTCATTAAATATATCATTTATTTTAAATATCGTAACTTATATTTCTTAATATGAGATTGATGAGGTTTTCCATTTGTTTGCTTCCTATTTCATTGCTAATCAATATTCACATATAAATAGTTCATTCTTTATTTTAAAAATGCGACATACTAGTTAATCAATATTTTAATTAATCGAAATAGCTTAAATTTCATTGATGAATTAAAAGTTTTTTAAAAATTTATTTCAGAATAATTCAACCTTGAAGTTATTTTGACAATCATGCATGAGAAATTATTTATTGATTATTTTGTATGAAAACAAAATCATGTTTTCTTTAAAAATTATAAATCATTTGTCAAGTTAAAATGTTTTTCAGCATAATCGACATCGTTCTTTTAATAATAAGTTTAATATTTAAATAACTAATAATTGAATCGATTTCCTAATTTTGTTGCTAATATGAAAATCGGCCAAACATTACAATAATCTATTGAAAATCTTAAATATCAGTTATTAGTTTAGCATTTAAAAGTAATTTTGAATTTGTGATGTTTATGCTCAACTTAATAGCAGGAAAAATGTTCTGGTTTAATTTCATATAATGTATAAACAGTCTTCCAGATTTTAAAATATCCAGTGAAATGCTTGATTCCTACTCATTAGTTTTGAGTTTTTATGTTTGATTAATGAGTGACCGATAGACAAAATATCAATTTTAATTCAATTGAGTCACTCATAGAAAGTCATTGTATCAAAGTTTGTATTTTGAATTATTTGATATTAATGTTAATCTTTCGGTAAAAAATTAATCAAATATAAAAACTCAAAGCTAATGAGTAAGAATGAAGCATTTTACTGGATAAAATAAAATCTGGATAGCTGTAAATATGATCATATTAAAACATGATTTCAAACAATTAACTATTTAATAAATAGAATTTAATAGATTGAGTGAACAATCGTATAATTTTCAAATTTCAACCAAAGTTATTTGTCAACATCACAAATTCAATATTCATTCAATTCTATATCAAAGTTTTAAGTTAAGAATTAAGAAGGAATGTGCAGAGAAAGGTCCAGCTCGGAATATTCCCCTGGAGTTTTGACCGCATACACCTATAGGGTCTTCCCCGAGGTACCTGCCCTATACAATAGTTTAGGAAACGGCACCAAAGGCGCCGTTTTCAAAATATTTTATCAAAATGTAGTATAAAATAATAATATTTCAATGCTTTGCAGAGCAGTTATATTAAAAATCACAAAAAAACTCCTTTTTAGCACTAATTTTAATGGCTTTCATATGTTTTGCATAAAAAATCTATAAATAAAGCAATTTTTCACTTTCTTTTTTGTTTTAATACATTTTGTATTAAAAAACCATAAATGAACCAATTTTAAGAATAGTAAATATGTTTATTAAATTTGGTATTAAAAATTAGACTTACTAAAAGACCAACCCTACACTTAACCCCTCCCCCCTAGTCAAAAATTGCAAAATACGTCATTTTATCCTTCACTATACCCTTCCCAAGCTTTTCAGGAAAAAATAATACACCTGACATTTTCAAGTTTGAACATCTCTGGAATTATGTAATTAATATAGCCAGTGACGTCATTTAAACAGGGATACATAAACCGAATTAATTATATTTAATAAAGCATATGAACACTGTTTTTCTGCTGCTTTTGAAACCTAATAAAGTTGAGAAAACGTAAAACTAGTTTTACTCAGTGAGTCATATAAAAAAGTTATGACCAAAATTAGGAGTGATATATAGTTTAGTTTTGTGGGGTTTTATGGAAAATATACTCTTCAATAATGAATTGTATAAAATTAATCCTATTTTTACCCCTTTTAATAATAATTCACTCAAACACAGTGCTAGAGAATAAGACTTTGAGTATACCTCACATATGAATAGCTCTTTAATCTAACAATTTTAGTCATTTATTAGAATGACTTTAAAACAAAATAACGTTTTGATTAATTGGTTGAATAATAATATTAGTAATTGGTTTTGTATGTCTAAACATCTAATTTTAGATATGCTCAATAGACGTTATTGTTTATTCTTAACGTTTATGCTTATAGTTTAGTGAATATTCCAAATGTTAAGCGCGCAGTTTAACACCGCATATTTGGCCGGATACTAATAGATTGATTCTAATAGAGTTTGCAGGATTTTGTCTGAGCGTTAGTGTGGGCCTTATCACCTTTGTATAAATTTATAATATTTTAATGTAGATTAAAAAAAATAATTTTCTCTAAGCTGATAAAGCCCATACTTTTTTGATAAAAGTCTGGTATTTACTCTGGCATTCGGTGTAAAAAAACCAAAACACTCAGCAAAGAGTTTAAATAACATATTTTTCATTAATACAAATTCGTCTTTTATTGTCAATATTTCATTAAAATGTAATTTAAAATTCAATGTTTTGTCGCCCGTATGTCATTGAATGTTATCTATGATTAGTAATCACTTATTACACAAAAAATTATATTATTCGTTATTAATTTGAAAGCTTAACCTGGTGGCATTGCTACCAATTTTTGCGCATATCATCGAATTGACCAACTAATTAGAGACTTTAGTAGAAACTAACCAATGAAATGTAGTTATAGTGTAAAAAGTATCTAAAATAAGCGCAAGTTTAAAAGTTGATCTGTTATGATTATTAACCATCTTAAGTTTGAAACTATTTTAAATTAGTAAACTTGAACTAAATTTTTTTTCGAATAACAAAATGTGATATATTCGTGTAGAATTCAATAATATTTAACATAGCTAAACTTCAAAATAACTCTGAACAAATTCTAAATGAGTTCAAAATGACAAAAGAATTGCGTAATAATTGAATTGAACCAAACATCCTCTTACTTTAGATCTTTGCATTAAAGGCAAACGCGGGAAAATCCGGAATAAGTTTGATGCAAAATAAGCCAAAATTTGATAAACATATTTTACACTTTATTTACTTACAAAAACTACAATAAATTGTGCTAATTTGACAATGGTTCATGAACATTTATTTGATTTTATTCTGAAACTTCATGACTTTTTGTTATCAAAATACAGTTTGGAAAAATTTTTCTTATTTCCATTTGATCCTATTTAATTTTACAGCTAATATTATAGTGCTATTATCATCAAAACATGAACTCATACTTAGATTTTACAAAATAAATCGATTTTATTTTAAAATTAAAAATGTCTATCTAATTTAACCTATTTAAACAAATTGTTTTCAGTTGAAATTTTAAATACTTTATAGAATCAAGAATAAATCTAAGAAATTGTAAACCAAAGATAAATTTTTGAATTCGGTTACAATTTATAATAAAGTAATTATATGATAAAATTTAATTTTCTATTTAAAAACTTTGGATTACGTTCGTTGAACTAATCCATTACCATAGGAAACATTCATTCATTTTCATGAACGCATATTGTACCTTACGGTGTAGGCATAGTTCTCGAATGCTATTACATCAAGTGCTCGAAGCACTTCGTCTCACTCCTTCTAGAACAAGTGACTGCTCATTGCTAGCAGTGAAGTGAGAACAACTAGGAGCGATATTAGTTGAAAAGTCTAAATAAATAGACATCACTAGCTGGGCTCGAACCAGCGACCTTTCGCCATAGTAAGGCGAGAGCCATCCCTTACGAACTACCCCCGCTCCCTTAGGAAACATTACATTGGTAAGTAAAAAAATTAACATTTTTTATGAGTTCAAGTTTGGATAATTATCATAACTTGGGACATTTTCTCATCTACTAATTTGAATACATTTAATATTTTCTACAACATAGTAGATGATAATATTTGGACATAATCTGGTTATAAATAAAATTTTACAATATATAAATTTTTTCCTTATTGAATTTTCCAATATTATTTCGACTATGTTTAAAATCCAACTTGTCGAAAAACCAAGAAATCATAGTTACAGAAACGATTATGTGCACAACTTATTTTCAGGTAACCCAACTTCAAAAAATGTCCTCACCCATTCTTGAGTGCGCTTCCATTCTATAATTCTATTCCCTTAAACACATTCCGGATTTTTCCGCATTTGTCTTTAATATAACTGAAAATATTCGACTGCAAAGGATATTATCAATGCTCTCAACAGTAGGGTGACTTAGACCTCCTTTCCCCTTTTCATAACGAGCAGTGCGAACAAAATTTTAATATCAAGATATCCATGTCATATTTCATATATTTTATATCATCTTTTCCAATGTTTTGATCCGAATTTGTGTCTTTCCTATGCATTTTTTGTTGTTGCTAACAATCTAACATTGAATCAGACGAACTTATACTCACTCATAGATTCTAATAGAGTTAGTATAAGTTCGTCTGACTAAATACCAGATTGTGATCAAATAAAGTATGAGCTTTATCATCTCTGATTCCAATGAATGAATAATTTTTATTTCAACTAAAATTGCATTCAAACATATAGTACTTTAATATGCAGTGAAATGCATTGCGTCAATCTTTAAGGACCCTGCTTTGGGAGCCTAGGATATGATCTTACAAAAAGTTGTATAAATGTGTTTAATTCCTGAATTCAATATACTGTACAGCAGCGACGCTGATTTGGTGATGCGCGCATCACCAAAATATATAAATAGAGTAATAATTTATAAGCTTTCAAAAAAGATAATTAGAACGTGCAGTCAGTCATATATTAGTGTACTGTTTGTATGTAAAGGAGAGGATTAAAAATATCAATAGTTTCATTTGTGATTGTAGTTCTTTTCAAGTGTAAAGTAAAGTAGACTTTCTATAATAAAGATTAAATAATTCAACTCTAATTTAACTCAACTCAAGGATTAAACTCTAATTTCTATATTAGAGGTAAATAATATTGCTTTTGAGTAACGATTTATATTAATATTTCATTCTATATAATTGTGATAATTCATTGAGAATAAGTTACGTTGCCTAATTTTTTGAAACTTTTAAACGCGGCAAATAAAATGAACACCGCTGATATAAATTATAAAAATCTACTAATTATTGGTTCAATCAGCGCAACCTAATGATCCATATACTGTAAATGAATTTTCTCTTCATTAATATCGAATACGTGCCAAAGGAATGACTTAAGATATTTATGATTATAAATATTTGAGAAATATTTCTTTGAATAAAATCAAAGTCATTAGTGAAATGCAATCATAAGATTAAAAATAATGACAAAATCTGTCTTTTAGTGAAGCATTTATTTGAATTCTTTTTAAATCTAAATTATCTTTAAATGTGAGGGATCATTTTAAATGGACGGACAAATGCTTGATTCTCACTCATTGGCTTTGAGTTTTTATATTTGATTAATCTTTAATTCAAAATAAAAAATTTGATATAATGTGTTTCTACGAATGACTATGCGTTCATTCAAATTAATATTTTGGCTATCGGTCACAGCTTAATCAAACATAAAAAGCTTTCTTTTACTCCAATCGTTAACAT
>JAQFXN010002937.1:0-11722 GCA_034693365.1 Liacarus xylariae | reverse complement strand
TATTAATTCACAAATATAGCACTGGTGTAGTTAGTTGTGTCATATTCTCAAACTTCCTATGAAGAACTTTTTTCACATATCTCATTGTGAATGAAAATATAGGGATAAAATAAGTAACAACATATTTATATTGATATTTAAGTGATATCATTTTGAAGCAGGGTAAATATAACATCGACTCCTTTTTTGATTTGTTGATTATGAATCATAGATTATGATTAAGTTTCACCAAATCAATTAATTGTAGGCATTGAGAAAAAATATATAAACTCGAATTCTTGTAATTTATTTTTTATTAAACATAATTATAATTTGTTTCAACCTGTATAATATTTCAAATATACAGCAATATAAATATTATAATAAAAATACAAGATGATAACATTTTCAAATTGATTTAAATTCTAACTCTTATTCAACTTTAAGATCATTGAAATCAATAATAAAATAATCTGTTGATTAAAAAAACAGGAATTAAGTATAAAATATGAATAAATTATAATTACAATTAAAACAGAGAATAATTACTTCATAGCACCGGAAATAATTGAAAACAAATAATTTCCAACATGAGGAACCAACCCCTTTCTCTTTGCTGTTCTCTCGATTATTAATTTAAACATGTATTTAATTTGATTATTATTTATGCAAAAAAGAGGCAATTTTTCAATTTCAAAATTAACCTTAATTTTTAATCTAATCAATCGTTTTTAATTAGAATAAGTGATAAATAAATTATTCAATAGTTTATAAGTTTCATTCTTCTTATAATTCACTGAAGAGGCGGTAAATATTATGAATGAGAATATAATTGCATAAATTGTAATCATATATAAGAGAATTAAGTTATTATATCGAAAGGAATGAATACTATTATAAATGTTCCAAACACTACAATCCCTCTAAAAAATGCCACAGTATTACATATATTTAGACCAAGACCAGATCAGAATATAGAGAATTTAATGATCTAATTATTTTGTGAATATTAGTCAAATTGATAAATAGGCCATTTCTTAATTAATCATCTATTTTATGATGTATTGAACAGAATTTGCATTTAATATAATAACATAATGAATACAAATAATTCAATTGCCATAAACTGATGCCGAGGGCATAATATCCTAAGAAAACAATGTATAACATATTGGGAATTCCGCATATTAGGGATGGCCAAAGAATTTAGTCAGGGGATATAGGGTACTAATAAGAGTCTTAAAGTCACAGGGGGTATAGGAGGTGTTTTGTCATCGAAAAATTCTTGCAGTATTTAATTAAAAACGACGTAATTTAATAGAATTTAACAGAATTTAGATAAATTAAAATTTATCAAGAATTTGACAAAATCCTGTTATTTTCCTATGAATTTAGACAGAATTTCACAGAATATTCCAAAAACGGTGCCCTCGACTATTAGGTCCATCAATCGATTTTACTACAGGTGTTCGAAATAATGTCTTTTTTAGTATAAACCAGACATTATTTGAAACATCTGTAGGAAAATCGATTAATTATTTGTGCAGTTGTAGATCAATTGAATCAATTGAATAGTTATGTTGGTGAGTTTCCAAAAAAGCGCCAATTGTGTAATAGAACCCGATTTTCAACCATTGACTCCAATCACCTATTATTATACAGTAATGTAGTAATGATTGCATTTTCTGATTTCAATTAATTCATTCTTTCAGTGCGTTTAGAATTAAATCATTAATAAAGTATTGGTTATTCGTTTTCTATTATTAATATAATGTTTGATTAATTAATAAATATTGAAATACCACCTTGTATGTTGTGTGATTTATAACTATTTTTAAAAAAAAACTTGTTTTGTTTTTGGTTGCTGTGAGAGCACATATAAAATATTGCTGTAGAATTATCAAACTTGCACAACTTTAGCTACTGTTTCGAAAATCTGATATAACAAAATTGCACAAGTAAGATATTTTTACTATTTTCTGAGCATTTAATGAACCCAATTAAATAATAGGTACCAAGTAATTAGAAATTTAGAATTCTTTTTGTTCAGAAGTAGCCAAGGGGGAGCATAAATATCCACTTTGACTTTTGGAAAAATTTTCTCTTACTTATACCCGTTTGACTCGGCCGACCTTGGTTACCCCAGTTTTGTTCCATAACTATAACCTCGACATTTACTACATAATCTAAAAATTTACAGAGTTAGGTAAGGATATGGCTAAACTTGAAAAGAAGTATGCATTAAAAATCCAGGGTGTAAATTTTTGGTTCATTTTAAAAATAGATGTTGGCCGATTTTTATGATAAAAACACATAAACAGACATCTTTGGTGGTATTTTGCAATCTATTTAAATACAGGAGAATAATATCCAGTGAAATTTGATAAAAATTACTTATTTTATGGAAGTATTGTAATTATGGCCAAAATTCTGTATTAGTTTCAAAATCCAAAACAAGTATCAATTTCGAACTATTATATGGACAAGCTAATGTGAATTTCTACCTGGCAACTATATAACTTCCTGTCTGATTTTAACCTTGTACATTTTGACCATTTCTCAATTCTGACTCTAAATAGTAAGGAGTTATTTAAAATAAATATACTTGATTGGTGTTTTCATGCATACAAGTGTTACTGTTAACTGAAATGCTAGGGAATGGGCCAACAAATGCACGCATTAGGAGAACCACTGCTCGATTGCATTGAAAGCGAAGATCATATGATTTGTGCGACAAAAACAAAACACAAGAAATAGTGTTTCGAAACCACTCTTTGAAACAGAAAACAAAACCAAAAATAAATTTGTGATTAATTTCTCAGTAATTATAGAAAAAATATAATTTTAAAAAAATTTAAAAAAACAACAAAAAATAAATTAAACAAAAAAATTATTCGAAAAACAACTCCAAAAAACACATTTCAATCAAACAATTTGTGTCCGAAAACATTGGGATTTGAAATACAACACAAGAAAACAAAGTAAACAAACATTTAATGATTTATTTGAATATTAAATAATTTTTTGTTTTGTTTTAATTCAAATCAATTGTTAATTAATTAATTTTTTTGTTTTAATTAATTTGTTGTCATTTTTTTTTAGTTGCGATTAAAACAATACTATTTGTTGTCGTTTTTATACGTATATTAACCCATAGACTGACTGTTCGTTTTTGTTTGATTTGATCCCCAGAACCCCAGAAGATGTGGTCACAAATGCCGGAGCCGTTGATATTGAAGATATTTATGAGTCTGAGTTCGGAAGACATGTGCAAAATATGTTGCGTTTGTCGCCAATGGAGTCGTATTGGAAATGATGAACAACTTTGGAGACAATTGTTTTATAAACGTTTCGATACAATCGATAGATCAATACAACGACCCATCGATTCGTTTGGTTATCGCGAAGAAGCAAAACGACTCATATATCACACACCAAAGGTCTCTATCCTCTAAACAGACCATATGTTTAGTGGGGAAATAAATCTATTTGTTTTGTTCACTTTTATAGCAGGGGTGCCATAGGAGGTGTAGGTAAGTGCACCCGACCTGTCACTGTGTGCCCACAACTCTCGAAATACCAGTTTTTTAGACAAAAATTAAGAGTTTTTTTCTTTCGAGAAAATATCGGTTTTTATACTTTAAAAAGTTTTAAATCTGAAAACATGTTTTGCACATTAACTCTCCGCCCCTTTATTAAAGTTCTGTAAAGAGAACTCCATTAAGATTTGGGTACAATATTGCGAATTATCAATAAAACCTGTTTTCCTAACTTTAGGTCATTTTTTAAAACCTAAAACTATTTGGTTTTCCAATTGAATATCAGAATAGGTTTTCCCGAAAAAAAGTTAAATATTTTAAGTTCAGAATTTTAAAAAAAGACCTATTTTAAACAAGAATTTAACTCTATTCGACAGTGAGGGACACAATGGAGGGTAAATACCCGCCCCTTTTCATGAATGCAAAAATATATTAATTTTAAACAAATGTATAAATAATCAAAAAAAATTAATTTTTTAATATTTTTCTTCAATTAATAGATAGAAAGCGAAACACTTCGAGAGCACACGAATCAAGTACTGCACGTGTCGTTTGCACACAACGGCCTACTGTTTAGCAGTTGTTCGAGAGATGGCTTCGTTAAGGTCTGGTCGACCGAATCGGTGCCGACGCGAGTGAAACACTCGGCAGATATGAAACACTATTCCTGGAGTTATACTCAGTTCTCGCAATTCAACGCTTCGGACACACTATTGCTTGTGTCGGGCGTACACTTCGGCGCCCATACGGCCAGCGGTGAGATCGCTGTCTTCAATATAGCGCACGACTTTCAACTCCAGTGCCGAGTATTGAACAAACCCTACGACATATTCGGCACGTGGTATACAAACGACTACTTAATCTCGAGTCGACTTCACTTTTTAGGCCATTTAGTCTCCTGTTCTGCCCTTTGGCTCAATAAGGCCTGGCAGGAGTCGGAGTCCGAGCGCAAACCTATTATTAAACGTATGTTTAAGTTCTATAATAAAAACGCCAGTTCTATACGCACTGTATTAGTGGCCGACTGTTTGGCCAGTGATGACCAGTCCATTGAAGACCAGTGTATTGATAGCACAGAAGACCAGACGAGTACTCAAAACAGAGCCAATTGTGATACTAACCAAAGAGGAAATCCAGTCTCGAGTTTAGGACATCCGGGGCTGTCGTCGACCACTAATAACCAACGGCTAAAGTCATTGCAGACGCCGCCCAACTATAGCTCACAAATTGACTATTTTGGCGCCCAATCGAACATCTCGTGCACTAATGAGAGTCCAATCCGTTATAGCGCTGAATACCGGTTCGCAGAACAACAGTCCTCTTCGGCCACAGTCGTCAACACTAATCGAAATGAAAATATCAATAAATATTTCAATTTAGTTAACAATGAGAACAGTGGCTGCGATTCGGCGGACAGTGATTTCGATGATCCGCCCCTTCCCTGGAATGAGGATTGGCTTAAATTAAGTGATGACGACATTGAGTACAACACGAATACTAATAGTTGTTTGAAATCAAAGCTAAAGTCAAAGAAGAAGTCGTTTAAAGAACGCAAAAAAGTGTTGAAGACGTCTAACACATCCTCCGAATCAGAGGACGACTCTGAGCCGCACCGGACGGACTGTAGTGGGGGTCGAATGTTGTGCAATAGAGACAAACTATTGGTGTTTACTTCCGGTTCCCAAACCTATACTCCACATCAGATTGGAATCAAACGAATCAAACCCTTTCGGTTCGAGGAGTTTGTCACAGAGACAGCCTCTCTGTCCAAACGACTGGAGGAACGGCGACAGGAAAAGGAACAACACGTACAGCAACAGGCAGTGGCCGCGTCCCCCAACTGGCACGAGGAGGAGGCGGTGCGCCATATGTTCGACACTGTCGACCACATTATTGACCTAAAGGGCCATATAATCGGAATGGGTTTGAGTCCGGATCACCGCTATCTATACGTGAACTCGAGGTCGTGGCCCGAGAACGCCACAATCGACCACCCACTCCATCCGCCCCCTATTGCCCAACAGATAGACATTCATGTAATCGATTTGAAAACATTCAAAAGCGTTGGCCAAATGTTTCGCTCACACAAGGCCTACACCCCTAACGACGAGTGTTTCTTCATCTTTCTGGACGTTTCCGATCAATTCGTTGCTTCCGGTGCTGAAGACAATCACGGCTATGTGTGGGACAGACACTACGGGCTCTGTTTAGCAAAGTTACCGCATTTAGATATCGTTAATTCGGTGGCATTTAATCCAATGGACAGAGAAATGCTGATCACAGCCAGCGATGACTTTACGCTTAAGATCTGGCGCTCAAAGTCTAAAATGTCGGCACAAAAGTTGGCTCAAAATTAATTAATTAATACAAGAATTCTCTTAAAACATGTATTTTTCAACTTTTTTTTTTACTGATCTGAAGACTGTTTTGTGTTTTGTGTGTTTTATTTTCTCGAATCTAATCCAGAGGTTGGTTATTATGGTTTTCTGATTGCAAAACCGGTTTTTTGTTGAATAAATTGTAGTCATTTTATTTAAAACCTATTCTTTAATATCGAAAACCGTTTTTTTCCCGATTAATAAAGACTTAATTATGTTATAAAAACCTGTTTTTCTTTAAAACTTTTTTTTAAATCTTAATTGTTCTAAAAATCCTACTACAGGTACTTTTATTTGTGCCCCTTCTCTACCTCTCATCTAATCTCTTTTTTTCTAATTTTTAAATTTGGCTTTACTTTTGTTAATTTAAATGTGAATTACTTTCAAACTTTTATATTAAACAAGTTTTCTGTAAAATTATATAATATATAAAAAAGTCAAGTATTATATAAAGTATTTTTCTGATATTCTTATCTTAAATTGTTTTTCTTATCTCTCGATTAATCTCTTTTTATGTATTTTTTAAGGAATTTTAATTTATTTAAAACCAAAACGAATATATAGTCAATTATTAATAGTAATGAAATAAATTGTTTTAATTGAATAAAAAAATTTTTGTTAATTTTAAATCTGATTTGCATTAATATACTTATTCACTAATCTGTAAATGTTTTGCGATCTCAATCTGACTTACCAAGTAAAGATAATCCTAGGTAAAAAGTGTTTTTAGGATAATTATCATGTTCAAATATTAATAAGTCAACAAGATCGGAGGTACTCTGATCCACGAAACTCTCTTCCACGAAAATAAAAATAACAAAAATCACTTCCACGAAAATATTTTTAATTAACAAATAATCCCTAAAAAGGTTAGCAAAGTTTGAGTGACCACAAAAAGCCCCCAGGTAGTCCTTTTTGGCTACCTGGGGGTTTTTTAGTCACTCAGATGTTACCTAATAAGTGTATAAGTTTTACAGTTTATAAAATATTGAAGTCTTAGTTACAAAAAAGAAATCCCTCAAGTAGCCCAGCTTTTTTGGTTACTAAGACTTCAATATTTTATAAACTGTAAAACTTATACACTTATTAGGTAACATCTGAGTGACTAAAAAACCTCAGGTAGCCAAAAAGGACTACCTGGGGGCTTTTTGTGGTCACGCAAACTTCTAAACTTTTTAGGGATTATTTGTTAATTATAAATATTTTCGTGGAAGTGATTTTTGTTATTTTGAGTTTCGTTGAAGAGAGTTTCGTGGATCAGATAGTAACCCCAACAAGATTGTTTTGAAGATTTAGGCATTTTGAAATTCATTTGAGAAAGGGGTTGATCTAAAAATACATAATTGGCTAATCTGAGCAATAAGTATTTGGTCGTTCGTCCACCCATTTGGTCATTTTTGAACGAAATATTAAATAGTCTAGCAGAAAATTTCGATTCAACAATAGCCTGACGTTTCAGATATTTAAATAAGTTTTCTATGCAGTACTTCATTATTTAAATCCCAGAATATTCTTTTAGAGAAATGTTGTAAATGGTTTAGAATAAATAAAAAGAAAATTCACTTTTAAATAAGTTTAGTTCTCATACACTTTCATATTTTATTCAATTGTTAGTTGTAATAGTCGTTAAAAATAAAATTATTTACAAAAAAAGATTTGTCAGAAGTGGGATTCGAACCCACGCCCACATTCGTGGACCAGAACGCTCAGCTATACTTCCATACAGAAGTTAAGGTCTTATCCCTTGAGTCTGGCGCCTTAGACCGCTCGGCCATCCTGACAGTTAGGAACTAAACTTGCTTGTTTAATTTGCGATCGGCAATTCGAGAAATATTTAAAAATTATTTCAAATAAAAATGAATTTTAAGCATTTTTAACAAATTTATTTCAAATAAAATAACATTATCTTATTTTATATCTGAATAAGCTGTTACACTAGAGTAGTGTATAATATAGGGATGGCCACAGACCTCAAAGTAAGGGGGTTACAGGGGGTATAGAGGAAGGTATCTTTACATCTTCAAATTCTTGCACAATTTAATTAAAAATGACCTAATTTCAGAGTATTTCTATTAATTTTGCAAGAATTATAAGTCAAAATATCAAAATTGTACACTAATTAGAGCTTCAAGCTATCAATAACTAGTTTTAACTAGTTTCTTTTGAAAAACCTGTTGGCTGTAAACATGCTGAAAGATTATAGATATAAAAAATGCCTATCCTGTGAAAAGTTTTGAAAATCGAAACTTCAATAGTTAGACTATAGGTGCGTTATGGGGTTCATAAAGTAATATTCTCTTGGATTCTATTATTTGTAAATTTTGCAAAATTGCGAAATAATATTGTACTCTTTGCACTTGCTGCAATATTGGATTATATCTCTATAGAATCACAGAGAATTTTGAAAATAATAAATAGATGTATTGATAATTACATTAATCTGTATTCAATTTGCCAATGATTAATAATATTTCCCATGGTAACTTTGGTTTACTGATAAAATAAGTTATCTATATTTTGGATATTAAAGAGACTAATTAAACATGGCATTGTAAAGTAGTAAATGTAGTGATAAATAAATTGCAACTTGCCAAAGAAATATTTAAATACAAGTAAAATAGCCATATATAAGCAAATCATTTGCGTATGGAATAATAAAAATAACATTTTGTTGTATTTGAAAATGTTTTTTGCAATAATCTAATTGTAATGGAGTGGAAAACTCATGCTTATGGGCCGAATTATGTTCTTAGGCCACACATGGGTCAATTAAAGGGCTATTATTATTTTTTCAATAACCAATATGATTTCGACGAATTATGGCCTCGAATAGCTAGTGCAACTGAGCAGGGCTATTTGGGCTATTATTCTGCACTGTCTGACGACCGTAAAGTGATTGCTGTCCATCACTCAGACGCTAATAATTTATATCAAAAGTATTTAATCAAAAGAATTTTAAACCGAATGTCTGTCAATGATTTTCGCTATGAAGTGAAGATTGCAAGAAGTTTAATCTAATATTTTAAAATTATCACGTTATTTATCGTATGATAACTCGTATTGTATTCAAGTTAATTTATATAAATAAAGATTTAATTTTAAAAATCAAACTTGTTTGTGTGTTGTTTTTAAATGCTTTATTTGTTAAAACAAAAAGATCATGATGAGAATTTACCGTATAATACAATATTGAAATACTAATCTTGGTAACACGTGTAATGTCACCACTCTCTTTATTAACTTACCAATTCACTTTAAAGTTCCTATTAAAGAATTATTCATTTATTTTTATTACCCATACTTGAATTTCATTTATTTTTCTCCATCACCACATTAAGTAACCAGGATGAATTTTGATTTTAATAGTGGTGGGCTGGAATACTTTTGAAAATATATTTAATTCTTTAAACACCATTTAAGTGTGAATAACTCGTAAATAGAAAATTCTTTTATCGCTTTTAATCGAATTAAAAAATTTTAAAAACTGAAAATTTCAAAAATTATTAGAAATTGAATATTTTGGGAAAACTTGTGTTGACTTTAATTAATATAATCGCTATTATTTTATTGTATGACATATAAAAAAGTAGTAAATTTACTGTATTTAACCGGAATGATCATGAGTATTTTGAAAAATTTTTGCTCAAAATCCTATTGGAATAAAATACCAATTTCATTTTAATTAGCTGTAAATGAAAATATGAGCAGGAAATTTTCTAATTTGCCTTAAGCTCACTCTCTAGCAAAGGTGTTTTGGCAATTCTTCATGTCATTGAGTGTTTTGTTTAAAAACCTCCTTGGCCACACCTGATTTCTGATAATAAAAAAATAAAAATTTGAAAAAGAAATGATATATTTATTATCTGAAATAATTATTGAAAGCGATTTGAATTAAGACAATCAGTCAAACATAACAAATTCAATTAACACTATTATTATTATTGATCTTAATTCTAATCACATAATGTGTTAATGAAAGTTATACATAATTTTAACGCAAGACTTGTCATATAAATAATGTTTATTGTGCAATTTTAAAAATTCTTTAAAAAATTTGTTTTGATGGAAACTTTTAGTATGGAGAACATTTTCTTAAAATAATATTATTTTATTATATCATAAATTATAATTAATGTTTTATAAAATGTTCAATTTTATGGTTTTGTAATTTCAAATTCTAAATATAAATTGAAAATTAGATTTTTTGATGATGTATTATCAAAATATAAGGGAAATAATTATATAAACGTATATCAAAATTAATAATTTAAATATAGTATAAATCAATATGAGTAAGGTCAAGTTATTCACAAAAAAACCAGATAATTAGATTATTATCTATGAAATTTATGGGTGTTTAGATATCCTAAATTAGCAAAATGTTATCACTTCTCGTCTATTCGTTAATCCTTTCATATTTTCAATTCATTCTTTATTAGCGTTGTGTCACCTGAAGAGGTGTTATTAATATTTAGAATCAATCGATTGATTAAAATGTTTTTATTTAATAATAGTTTTTTTTACAAAACAGCAAAATTCACATGTTCATAGATATAGAATGAGAAGGGTGGTTTCATTTAAATATAATAATTAGATTATGTTTCTAAAAGTAAAATATTCTATTCTCTCAAGAATTATCTTTGATTCCATCGCTAATACTGTATATGAGCCGCTCTACGATATAGTCGTGATCATCAATTTTGAAATCCGGTGATTTGTATTAAAAATTAGAATATGTTATTAAGAAATAACCCTTTAATTAAAGTTTATTTGTAAAAGCATTAGTGAAAAGTCTATTCATATATGAATTGAGTTAAAATCAAGTCATACTGTATATCTTTTTTTATGAATTGCTTCCTAACATTTCATTCATTAAATACATTGAGGACAAGCATTATAATAAAATATTTTTATGCGTGGTTGTTTTTAAAAATCACCGCGTTTCAAAATTGATGGTCGTGATTTAGTGTATTTAGATGTGTTCCATCACTCTTGTAATATCACGTTTAAGTGTTTTAAATACTGATTTCTGAGTTCGCGAAAAAAATATCCCTGCATTTCTGTTAAGATTTTAACAATGGTAGCCAAACTCGGTCATTCTAGATAGAATATAATTAATGAGGGGTTAAATCTAGGATTTATTTCAAAATTCTAGCTAAGCTGGTGATTTTTTCTGATTAAAAAATCATTGATATTTCCAGGTGCTATTATTGAGTATTAAAATCTAATTTTTGGGTTCTAAACTTGTATTTTTAAGTTAGAGATTAAAACCTGTTTTTTGTATAAATTTAGTTAAAGCTAATTTTCTTTTTAAGTAAGAATTGTAAAATTTCTTCAGAAATATTATCCGTAATTTTTGAAATAGGAGGTATACCTATTACGAGTTGCCTTGGTCACCCCAGGATAATAGATAAAAATCAAAAGTTTGTTTTCAAATAAAAAGTGAAAAAACTTTTAAAATATTGATCACATGTCAGATAATGAGATAATAAAAGTTAGAAATGTTTAGATAAATATTTTTAAAAAAATATCACTTTCTTAACCAATTAATTAATTAGTTAACTGTTATATTGTATTATATAATATAATATTATAATATATATGAAATGCATAAATACTATTGATTCAAAAGATTAGAATTGATTTTGTAATTTAAATACTGACACAAAACAAAATACCGTATTTTCTCGATTATAAGCCGCGGCTTATACAAGAAAAAAAAGTTGATTTTTCAGAAATATAAGTGCTACGGCTTATACATGCGTGCGGTTAATACAAGAGAATATTTTCTTTATTTTATTTTCAAAACATTAAAATTTTTCTAAG
>JAQFXN010002936.1:0-11724 GCA_034693365.1 Liacarus xylariae | reverse complement strand
ATCTAAAGTGGATTTTTTAAATCTAAAGAGGATTTTTTAAATCTAAAGTGGATTTTTTAAATCTAAAGTGGATTTTTAAAATCTAAAGTGGATTTTTTAAATCTAAAGTGGATTTTTTAAATCTAAAGTGGATTTTTTTAAAAGTTCACTTTAAATTGAAAATCTATTTTAAAGTGAATTTTTTGTTAACTTTAAAAAAACTTTTTTATGAAAATCTATTTTAATGTAAACAAAAAAAATGAGTTTTAAAATCAACTTTTTTTTAATACTTTGAAACCATTGTTGTGTTTGTATTATTTTCATTTGTGATTAAAGTATTAATTAAATTTATAATTAAATTAATCAATAGATTGGGCGTTCAGTAATGTCATTAATAAGTATTGATAATTGTTATTTAAAAAAAATTATCTAAAATCCCAACTCATGGTACTATGAGTTGGGGTAGAGATGTGTTGGGGTACAGCCTGAAATACCACTCCTGGCAAAATTTGTTTTAATTGTGCCAATTGTTTAGGTTGCCGAAGAAGAGTTCATAGATTGGGGAGCGGCTATCAGAGCGTCAAAAGGCGAGCGAAACGAAATGGTCAGCACTTCCAGGCATTATAAATCGCATGTACTCCGAGCACAAAAACGTCAGTGCAATGACCCAAGAATTAGTGGTTAAATTAAGGTCAGCGATGAATATAAGTGTTAGTTACGCCAATGAAGAGGACATTCCAAAGCCTGTCCAATCGTTTCAACAGGTGTTCCACAAATTTCGTGAGTAAGCTCAGGGTTTAAATATATTTCATAACTCATAGTACTATGCGATAGGATTTCAATTTTAATTAAACTGTATTTCAAAATAATTAAATTAAGAATAAAAGTTCATTTTAAATGAGAAAAATAATGCGTTTTAAAGTAGAAAAATAATGCGTTTTAAAGTAGAAAAATAATGCGTTTTAAAGTAGAAAAATAATGCGTTTTAAAAAGGATTTTTATTATCTATGTTAAAGTGGATAAAAATAATCTACTTTAGCGAGGATCGAAAATCGACAACGTTCTCCACTTTAATGTGGATTTTTTCTAAGAGAGTAATTATATATTTTGGCGATATCTCGTCTAGAATGTAGTGCTCTCAGCATACTTTCCCTACCCATACCTGTTTTAATTGATATCTTATTTTACATTTTTTGCAATACATTTATTTTAAATTTAACTAAAATGTATTCTCAAATTATCATCAATTTTGAATTTTTAAAAATTACTCTTTACTAATAACTTATTACTTGAATTCAGCACAGATTTTGTTTTTATTTTTACTTTCATAATAACGATCAGTATTTGTATTGAATTTTAATCATATGGTTTTGAGAAATACCTCATAACAAGCGTTAATTCATAATAACCATCATTTTTACCATTATTTTCATTGATTTCGTCTATGGTTTTGAGGTTTGTTCATCACAAGCATTACTTCATTACAACCATTATCTCCCGAAACTATATCCCGTCTCTATTCTAGCAACTTTTAAATAAGCCGTTAGGGTATTTTTAAAATTGCCAAAAATAAGTTTTGAGACCAATTATTAACATCAGGACCATTTTGTAAATAATATGAAAAAACATGAAATCCTTATAAGAAAATGTTAAGGGGTAACCACATTAATGAATTTTAAGAATAATTTGCAAAAATTACTTTTATAGTGGTTTTGCCGTAAATTCAAAAATCACCTTTGAATTTTTTTTTTGCTTAAATCACTAACCATGATGCTGCTATTGATCTGTTTATAATTCACTACTCACTACACCTACACCGAAAGGTACAAAAGGCGTTCATGAAAATGAATGAATGAATGAATGAATGAATGAAATAACAGAGAAAATATAGTTTAATACTGTATTTTATAACTTATTTTCTTAATAAACTGTGAGAGTAGTCTATAATCATTTTTAAGAAATGACAGTTATTATAAACCAAACCACCTAAACCAATTCACTTCATAAAAAACATCCACTCTATAATTATTTTCACAGTTATTTCACGTACATTTTCCATTAATTGAAAAAATCATTATACCCTGAATGACGTGAATGTCGTCAGATTTAAAATAACAGCACTTAAGAACAACTTCAAGGTAATCAACAAGTGGTTTGAAGGTAAGTCAGATATTAGTGATGCAAGAGTTTTATCATTAAATTAAAAACCGGTTTTACTACTATTATACGCATTGCTTTTATTTAATGTATTTAAATTATAATAGGTCAAAATAGGTGAGTTTGTTTGGTCTCCATCTAAGACTACTGTTATGGACTGTCGTTTTCCCCAAACATTGTCTCAATTTCTTTATATTCGGCTTTTGTACCGAAAACCTGAAATAAATAAAAAATACTTTCCCTCAAAGATATGGCAATCCTTTTGTCCGCCGAAACCAAAGATCTATAGTTCTTCTCTTTGGGCCTTAAATACCAATCACGTGTGGCTACAAAATAGTCGAATGTTTGTCCGTTGACTCCAAAAGCAAAAAAGAGGAAAACAAGAACATCGGGGGGCAAATTAGACCCATAATGACAATTTAGTCAATATTATAACTATCGATAGTCCAGTTCTGTCACTTCATGTAATTCATTATTTCATTGCATTAAAATTTCGATGAATTTCATCCGAAATTTTAATTTTTGAATTCGTTTCAATAAATTAATAAAATTCAAAATAATTGAATTAAATTAATAGTAAATAATTGTTTATTTTAATTCATTGTTTGCAATATTTTGATCAAAATTGAAATGAATGACATTTATTAACAAATTTCATACTCTATTCAGGAATATAATTAAAGTTTATTGCGAACGAACTTTCCTTCTTATTTCAGGTTTAGACCGGCAGCTAAAGGAAGGAGTAGGAGAGTGGGGAACATACTATTACTGGTTAATTGCAAACTCATTAACATTGTTGCAATAGTTTTAATTGACTTAATCGTTAATTCTTTTGACCCCTGTGTCTGAATTATAATCAAAACAAAATAGTATTTACAAAATTGTCCAAGCTCTATTCATTAGATCAAATTAACTAAAGTCATTAATGTCGGCGCATGGTCATTTCAAATAATCCCTTATTCACCTTAATGTCTATAATTTGTAGTCATATTCACAACGTATTCAGCAGGGATCGTCAAGGGCGGCCGGGTATGCAAAATTGCAAAATATGAAAAATGCTTAGAGTAAGGTAAAAGGTAAAAAATACGGAGGGGTTATTTTGCAAAATCTCGAACTCAGGGGTATTTAGGCTATACCATCTTGGCGACTTCTGGTATTCAGGGTAATTATAATTTAACTTGATAAAGCTGCAGGCAAAAAAATTGGCAAGTAATAGAACTGTCCAGTGTAATGAAGGGAAAGGATTGAAATACTTTAAAACCGAAGAAATAACTTTGTAGTTTCGAAAAAAGGTTTGAAATTGTAATTTTGAATTTAAACTAAACTACTTCTTTGGTGAGCACTGCAATGATCCCCCCTTTCCTCTTGAATTTGAACAGAAATCTCTAACAAAATAATTAAATATCAACAAATACTCTCTCATTTGGTGTTCGTTTCCTCCTCTGCTCTCGAGGTCTGATCGGCCTAAGTGTCCGTTCATCACTAGACACAGACACTGAGGACGTGGTATTAGTTGACCGGAAAAAATTCCTCTGTCTTTAGTTCAGTTCATCAACAGTTGTGATTCAAATTAAGCATTTGAGCATGCTATTTTATAAGATGTGTGATCTACTGTACAATCAACTCTACAAATCTTTTCTCTTTCTTTGAAACTTACAGAAACAGTAATTTAGGGTCAATGAGACCTATTTTGGGAGAATATATAGACTACGTTAGGCATTGAAGGGGTTATGCGTTGTTGACTATAGGCTGTTATGGCCATCAATAGGTGATGGATATAATGGTGGGATTGGATATGTTTGACATATTATATGAACTGTGCCTATAGTGTGGACATTCCTGGTATGTAATGCTGCGAAACTGCATTTCCAGTTCATTTGTTTCTATCAGAAAATGTCGATTCAATTGCTTATTGTTTTGATATTTTGGTGAAAACGGAAAACAAAATTATTTAAAATTAGATTTAAATCGTATTTGAATTTAAGCCCAAATTATGAAAAAATTATTATTATTTTTATTGAATTAATTGTATTATCGGTAAAGCGATTGAGACATTGATTGAATGAAATAATGTTTTGAAACAAAATTATGATTTGAATTGAAATTTGGATTAAAATCGACTTAAACTCCAGAATAAGTCGATTATAACCACCAATGAGTCAAACAAATGTCATAATAACGAGTGGATCGAAGAACCATATAATACACGTTCCGGTCGTCACCTCCACTACCCGTTCGGCCACTCCTAACGAAATAATCACCTCTTCCTCAGGGGTTCTCACTATAAACCGAAATAATATCCAAAACAGTGTCGCAAACAATAGCTCTGAACACAATTCGGGTGCAAATAATTCAACCCTTTATTCAACGAATAGATCGTTACGAAGCCCTCAGAGCTCTCATAACAGAAGTGTCGGAACAAATAGAGATGTATTCAATTGTAATGAAGGTATGAATCCTTTAGAACTATATTTCTATCAAATGTTTAGATTAAATGTAAAACTGATTTCAAATAATTTCTAATTTTGTTTTTATTGTCAGACAATTCAGAGATAAAGACATTGTATTTCAATCGAGACGTGAATGAGTCGAGAGAACAGCTCTTACTTCCGACCGAAACCTATATAAAACAGGAAGAGATCGATGAAGAAGAATATGAAGAATACGAGAGTTTGGATGAGACGGAACTGGAAGGGATCGCCAATTCGAAGACACAGTACAAGTGCTCGAGTTGTGGCAAAGGCTTCTGCTATACGGGTTGGTTGGATAGACATAAGCTATCGAGTCCTGCCTGTCGTGACGCACATCCCGTTCATGAGAGTTATGTCATTCAAAAGGAATCGACTAATAATACGCCAAATTCTAGGGATTCGAAGTTTAGACCCAGTCTTGAGGGCCGACTCGACGAACTCCTCTGTTGTCCGAACGAAAACTGCACTTTTGTGACCCATTGGGTCCAATCCCTTAACAAACATGTCTTCAGTTCGTGTAAGTTTGGAAAAGACAAAACGGAAGACATCTCTTCGACTAATAGTTCGGCCAAAAAGTCTCTACTCGTGTGTCACATATGCGATAAGGGATGCGATGACTCTGAGCAACACATTCAGCACATGAAGAATTTCCATCAAATAAAGCTTTACTACCAGTGCAGTGAATGCAAAATCAATTTCAATACCAAATATGAATCCGAAGCTCACATCGAAGAACACAACCGAATGGGAAAGTATTCGGCGAAAGAGAAGTTAGTCTCGGATTCAGTCAATGCTAAGGTCGACAACAATTTGAATAACGTTTCCCAACAGTCCTGGGAATGCGAGATATGCAACAAAACTTACTTATCTATCCGTTCCTTTGAAATACACCGAACTTCATGTGAGAAGACATTGCAGTCGTCGTTGGTTAACGCGTCCACCAATTTATCGAAACCTATTGAAAGACAGGCCCAAAGATCTCCCCAAAGATCACCTCAAAGAACAACAACGACTTCAGTGGAGAAACCAATGCATTCAAACGATAATTCAATTAAGTCTTTTCGACACTTCAAAAGAGAACAAATAGAAGCGATTCATACGAATGGGTTTAACTGCAGATACTGTAGAAAGGCTTTCGACACTTCCAACGGATTGTGTAATCACTTGAGTCGTCGGCCATATTGTAGAGAATGGTATTATAAGAATCTTCCGCTCGAACTCAAAAAAAACAATTCAATGCATTTAATGGAGAGAACGAAGAGAAGTCGTGTATTCAACCGATTCAATGACTTTCCAAACCGTAAATCCAAGCCGTCATTCGAATCGGGTATAAGTCCTCGAAAGGGCGCCCGAAAGTCGTTCGAAAAGCCAAACGTCGGTAAGCCTTACCACTCGGGGACTAACTCTGCGCGCTGTGAGAAATGTCGTAAAGTATTTGTCGGCAAAAACCCAACGGTGGCCCTGACTAACCACCTGCGGGGCTCGACATGTGTTCCAACCAAATACAATCCGTTCCAAAAGCCACAGATTGTGAGGTCGCGAACATTCAATTCATCCGTTTCTCGAATCGCAAATAATTCGTCTCAAACGCGAACTTTAGTCGAAAATAGATTTTATTGTAAACTCTGTCCGAGAATTGAACTCAAAAATCGAGTATCTCTTGGCTGTCACTTAACTATATATCATGGGTTACCACAAGTCAATGTGACCACCAATGACGGCGACGCCTTCCGGTGCCAGACCTGCCAACAGCTGTTTGTCTCGAAGTACTTCTATAATCTTCACCGACAGGACTGTGATCTCACGTCACCCTATGTTGGAATCGTTTCGAACGACGAAATTGTGTCAAACGCTCGGAAAAAGAATTCACAGAAAAGCGATTCAATCAAAGAATTGGAGGCGAAAGACAATTGTCAATCGGGTTCAGGCATTAGCTGTGATCTGTGCGGCAAATCTGGCTTTTCTAACATAAATCAAGTGGCGATTCATCAGAAGTATCAGTGCGTCAAAAGACACCAAATCAAAGGTCAAACCAATAGTAAAAGGTTTCCAAATCAGACGCCGATTAGAAGTCAGAAAGTGGGCGGAGAGGGGAAGGTTCCGATGGCAGAGTTGGCTAAACTTAACGATAGGGCCAAAAATGAGCCCAACCTAACGCGATGTGACAGCTGTGGAAGGGGTCCTTACAATAGTTACTATTATTTTATGGAACACAAGAAAAAATTTTGTATGGCTTTGAAGGGCACTAATGATTCGGCGACTGATTCGCGATTCATGACATCTATGGCTCCAAATAAAGCCAAAAAATCCCTGAATGTAGAGGAAGGACAGAGTTCTAGGATTAATGAGTCGTTTTGTTTGAATCCAACGATTCCGAGGGCTCGCAAAACAATGAACTTCGCGAGTATTAGCTCTCCTCAAGTGAGCCACGACTCGAGTGCTCCCATAGAGACCAATGAGAACGAGTCGGAAGAGCTGAATGAAGTCGTGAGCGTTTCAGAAGTGACCAAATGTTCTGTTTGTGAGGAAGAGTTTGACGACATTTTGCAGTTCATTCGCCACCGATTGAGTCACATAACACATGACATAATGCAAAAGGAGACGATCGACGCACTCGAGTGTGAACTGTGCGGCGCTCGAGTCCATCACTACCAACGTATTCAACAGCATTTGATACTTCACTTACAAAATGTTCAGATTTTGAAAAAGAAAAATCTGATTGAAGTGACAAAAAAGACATTTGTGTCCCGACATATGGAAAGTGATGACGAGGACGGAGACGGCACTGAAGACCCGGTCCTTCACTGTCCTTATTGTAAATCTGAGTACAAATCGCGGGTCGAATTGGCTGATCATATCAAGAATACCTGTCCCTTTAGATATCAATGTCCTAATTGTAATAACACTTATTTGGCTAAAGAATCGTATTTAGAACACAGGGATGAGTGCTCTAAGAACACAGCCTTCAATAAGATTGCATCTAAAGCGCCGACATATAAGTGCAGAAACTGTAACCTAGAGTTCCGAATAAAACAACACCTTCTATGGCACGAACACGCGTGCAATAAAGTATACACTGCAGACCACTCCGGAAGGGTTGAAGTGAGACATTAGTTACAGATGACTTTCAATACATTTATTAAATTATATTTTATTTCATTTACAGGAAGTGATTGAGAGAACCCTCTCCTGTAGTGTCTGTGGTTTAGTGAGTGATGTCTACGAACACAAAGTGAAACACGAGTCGAAATGTCTGAATCGCTATTTGGCTGTGATTGGGAACAGTACTGAAGGTAAATATTAGCCAAGTTTTGAATTATCTGAAACTCTGATTATTCAATAAAACACAGAATGCATTGAAAAATGTAAAAATATTTTGTTTCAAATCTATTGAATTACATAGAATTTAGACTTTGATTACCTTATATTAGTATAATATTTATGAGAAAATATTTATTTTTTTTCAATTATAAAAATTCAAATTTCACAAAAGGTTAAAAAAATGTTTTCAAAAGCGCACAAAATGTGATCCGAATAAATAAAAGCTCTAATATTGTACTTTTCTTATGACTTATATTAAGTTATATAACAAGTAAAGTAAAAAATGACCAAAACTTCTATACAAACAAATTAATGCACACTATATTCAAACGACTTCTTTCTTTCTTTCAAAACATACAGTAATTGACAGGTGTTTTGGAAAAATCTATTTTTTAATCTCCTTTTATTGTGCTTTTTTCGAAACTAAATAAATTAGAGTTAAATTACTTCCGATATCTCAAACAAAATAAAATTATAAAATGAAAGAAACAATTTATATATTTTTTCGAAATATTAAATTCAATAGAATTTTGAAATAAATTATTTAAAACAAAATATTTATATCATTTAACTTCTCTCTAATTATTATTTAATAGTATTTTTAAATGAATTACAATTTTTTAATTGTGAAACAAAAAAAAGTTAATTTGAATTGAAAATAATATTATTCTAAAAAATGACAAATAATTTGTTTGTTATTTGTTATAGAAATCCATTCCGAATGTGAAGAGATATCAAAGCCGTTAAGTGTAATGGAATTTGATTTGACGAGTCTTACAAACACTTCTGAATCGTCTGAAGTTCCCGAAGAATTGATTAAAAATCTAAAACATGAGTTCGGAATTCAAAAAGAAGTTAAAGTAGTTTTGACTGCTTTTGATGAAGAGATCGTTCGAAAGCTTAAGAATGATCTGTACTGTGAAAGAGACGAATCGGTGCAATTCGAAGCACTCAAGGAATCATTTTTGGCATTAGTTCGTCGACTCATCAAAAACGACGATTCAGTTCTCCATGAGATGAGTCAGGAGTCTAGCGCTGAGGTATTGTTGACGCGAATGCTTAAGTATTTGGGCGAAGAAGCCATAGAACACAATGGTCTCAATGAATTGAATTGTTTTCGACAAAATCTCCAAACATTTCTCAAACTAACCATAAAAGACGACACATTAATACTTGCGTACAGAGAGGCCGAGTCTGTAGACGAGGCCATCATAAATATGCTTAACTTCGAGTGCGAACTACGAATGTAAAGCACGACTTCTAGGCGTCTATACATCCGCTCCACTTCTATAGACTCTTTGCTCGACTTTTATAGACTTTAAGCGCAATATTTCTCGCACTTTATATATTAAGTATATTAATTCAAATTTAGTTATTTATATTTTAGTTTCTTTCAGTTTTCGCATCATTTTTTAATCCTAAACTTTTGGATTAATTTAATTTAAAATAAATTTAGTTTCGATTTTTTACACAAAAACAAAATCTGTTTTTTACAATTTTTGTTTGCATTGAATTGCAATTTATATTTTAAAAAAATTACTGAAAATCCATTCGATTGAACTCAAAATAATTTCAATTTCTGATTGTATTTCTGCTATTTTTCCATTAATTAGTTATAAATTTTCTATTGAATCATGAATTTAATTAAAATGAAAGTGAATTCGTTTTTACTATTAAATTAATTTTTCATTATTAAGACTTCTTTACTGAACATTATATTTATTGTATGAAATCATAAAACAATTGGATTTAAATTTGTTCTCCAATTTATGATTTGATTATTAAATGGGATTCTCTCTCATATAAGGACCGCAGTTGTCAAATGGGCTGCAATTGTATTCGGATATAATTGCATCGATCTTTTACTAAAATTTTCAATATTTCAAAATTCAATTATAATTGCATTTTGTATTCAAATGTCATTTCATAAAACTTCCAAAAAGTTCATTTGACAAATATAATGAATTAGAAGTGATAATCAGATATTGGTTCGAATGATAATTAAACTTTGTTTTTACTACTCTATGAACTTAAGGCAAATCGGGATCAAAAGCATCCGGTATTTTGGTTAAAAATGAAAACATACACTGCTTATTAGCAAGATCATTATAGATGCTAATGCCAGGAGATTTTTTGGGGGTGCAAAGTGTCAAAAACTTAATTTGTGATTCTTTTTTGAGCCAATCCATACAATCAAATGGAACAGTATAAACCCTCGAACTTTTGAATCTGCACGGTTACTAGCTCAAACTTTAGTGTTTGGCTTAATGTTATTATATTTGATAATCTGTGACCGAGAGGTGAATTTCAATATCAAGTAATTTAAATTAAATTTTTTTTATAAAGAGTTTCAATGAATGACTCAGTTTTCATTTGAAACTATTATTAACTTATTGTTTACATGTTTGTCAATATATAATAACATTACGCGAAACACTAAAAGTTTGATTTAGTAACCGTGCAGATTCAAAAGACCGGGGTTTATATATTTTTGCAAACAATACAAAGACTGGTTCAACGATATATAACACATATCGGTCAGTATCATCGAGATGTGGTCGGCACTGGTCAATTACCGCCCATGAATGGTTAGCATATCATAAACTTCTGCATTGGAAGAGGTTTACAAAAATATATACCGGTATGACATGGCATTTGATGACATGGAAGAACTCTAAAAATGCAGAATTCGATTAAAAAATAACGTAATTTAACAGAATCTCAATGAATTCTGCAAGAATTTAGCCGGAATTTCACAGAAATTTCAGAATTTTTAGGAGGGGTGCCTCAAAATTGCTCGTTTGTTCTTCACCGAAGGGGGTATTTTGGTCATTTTTCGGAGAAAGGGGGTATTTTGGCTATAACCCGCATTGCCCATTCCTAATTTTATAAGAGCAGATGTACAACTAAAATACCTGTATTTAAGAATTGATAATATTTTCCAACTTTTTGAGCCAAAGGATTTGGCCTTGCTTCAAATAATGTTCTTAGAATCTTCTGATTTTTTTGCTCAATGACTAAGCAATTGAACCTAAGTATCATGTTAAAAGAATTTTGTTGATATCATCAAGGGCTTTCATCAAAGTTTTAGCATTATGAAAAACAAGATATAAAGTGGCATAACTTTCGTGTTTAGAGAGTTGTTTCAAAAATATTTTCAGACTTTTCTCTAATCAATATAAACTATCTAGTGTTGATTTGTTACTTAACTTGAGCTGAATTTTCATAAGAAAACTGAGTTTCAAAATTTGTTTTCGCTTTTTAAATTTATTGGTCTCATAGTTACAACAGTTTGTTTAGTGATTTTAAAATTCATTATAAGTATAATCATTTGGTGAGAAGAGAGTAGCGAAATTCTTGGGCCTCAACCTTCAATTTTCAATTCAAATTTATTTACAAGGAGGAAAACTTTAGAAAATGTCGAGGTAAAGATATTTACCCCACAAAGATGTTGTAAAAGTCGATATACTGTATTGCCACAGAAATAAAGATCAGACGCACAAATACTTCATATCTTGATTTATCTGGGTTTAAAATTGATTGAATTATCATTTTTCTAAGTGCTATAACTTTTTTGTTTTTCAAGATATCTCAAAAATGTTTTCATAATTATCTCTCCTCATAATTCATTAATTCACAGATAAATTTATATAAAAACCTAAGATCATTATTTGAAACAAGGCCACCTCTTTTCCCATTTCCCCTTTTCACATTTTCATTTGAGGCACTGGTGCTCTCAATTAGAGACAATAAAAACGAAGTTTTGTTTAACAAAAAATGTCTTTTATTTTACTAA
>JAQFXN010002935.1:0-11727 GCA_034693365.1 Liacarus xylariae | reverse complement strand
AAATATTCTATATTATTCCTTAAATTGTCAAAAACCTACAAATAGGTTCTAACGTATCAAATAGGCATTTATAGGTGAAATAAAAGTTTGGCACTATGTGATTGGTTTGTACACAAACTCTGGAGGGGTTCTTATGAACCGATAAAATAGGCAAAATAGGTCTTTTGCAATGCCCTACTTATTACATTCAATTGACACTATTTAAGAATATTATTCTAATGTTGTAAAAGTTTTGAATAATACATTTACATTATATATGTCACTCAGGATAATAGTCTCAAATACTGTAGTTCCAAATGAACTTAATAAAAATAAAAAACAAAATAATTAAATGTTTCAACTTTAACTTATTATCAATGATAAGGAAGAGAGCTTGGGTGGTCCAACCTGGAATAATATATACATTGTTTAGTCAGGTGCCTCTGTAGTTTTAAGACATATATTCCCCTCTAAACAAAATTTGAGGAAATGTCCACCAAGGGTTTGTTTTAAAATATTTTATATTATGTCAAATTCATTACAAATTCGTAACATTTCAATTTTTTCATAGACGATGTGTGAAAACATCTTAATAATCTCGATCTTCTGATCAATCATTTCGAAACCATCTTTGTTCCTAATATTCAGGTGACTACTTTGACCCGACCTGAAAATGATAAGATTATTTGTACTTTCAGATCAATAGTTATTTATTTTTATATCTAATTAAATAGTGATTTTCAAGAGATGTCCCTGAAAGTTTAATTGTGCCCTTACCGGTAAATAAAGTGAACCACAATTTCAGTTCTATAAATTATAGCTTTGATATGAGATTTCCTTGAATTTTGAGATTTTTAATATAAAATTAGATACAGGAACAAAATATAAATCCATTTCTACTTTAGCATCATCCTCAGTGAGATTAAATTAAATCATTTTCAGGAGTATTCCGAATTTTTGTCTATATATTTTATACAAGACATAAATTTATATAAAAAACATTAATGCTTTTTAAAAATACAGCATAATTTTTGAAATTTTTCTATATTTCATTAGATATTTGATCAAATATATAATATAAAACTAAACCAAATTAACTCTTATTATATGATTTGGTTGGCCTCAAGTTTTCATGTAGTTCAATTTATCTGGGACAAACATATATTTAAATATTTATCCCTGCTTTAGTGATAATTATAAAAGTGATATCAAGTTCATCCTAAACCAACTTTTAAATAAGATTGACATTAGTAAAATCTTATTGATAAATCAATAGCTGGATTAAAACTACCTTTATTTAAAGATTTCAATTTTATTGTTTAGATATTTCTGTTGATTTATAGCATTAAGTCTGACATTTTCGATATAATTGTAAAATTAATTTGAATAAATGTTTTGATTTTAATTTTTAAATATTTTATATTCAGATGTTTCAAGTTTGGATGTTTTCTAATTATGATCGGAAACATTTTATGCTCAATTAAAATATTCAATTCCTTTACTTCTAATGGCATAATTATTGAATCAGCCAGGCTTATCATTCGGAATCAAAATATTTTCGATGCATTCATGTATGTTATATTCATCTTAATTTAAATATTGTCTTATTTTTTAAAAATTCTACGGCGGACTGTGGTGAACGCCTGTACGATGTCCATGGATGTTTTATTGTTTCACATTTAAACATATTTAAACTTAAGCCAAGGTGGATTCCCTTTGCTAATTTAAACAGTGAAACATATCTGGATAACTATTCTATACATATTAAAGAAATATTAGTTGAAAATCATAAAAATTATTATATAACCATGACACTTTTCTTGATTTGATTTCTCATAAACTCATCTACAATAAAATAAAAATTTATTTCTTATAGGGAGAAAAATTCTTATTTCGAAAAAATTTATATAAAACCATTCCTTTATGGCAGCGCTTATTTAAATGGTTTACTTCTGGGATATTTGATGGAAACAACAGATATAACTAAACTATACAAAAGCCGATTAACCAAAAGAATAACTGAGGGTTTAGTTTCATTTTTAATAATAAATATATCAATTCGGCTGAGATTTTTCGATAGAATGCCTATATTTAATGCCATTGAATCTAGTATATTTGGCCCATTATTTTCGCTGGTATTGTCTTATTTAATATTGAAATTAATTCTATTCAAATCAAAAATGAGTGATTTCTTGTCCGCACACTATTGGACACCAATTAGATCTTCATTAAGTTTATTGTATTTAATTCATCCGATTATACAATCCTTAATAATTGATTATAATTTGCAAATAATATCAAAACCTGTTTATCCAATCGATTATTTAATTAATTTAATATCAAATTTATTTTTATTAATTATTATATACTTTTTAATACTGGTACATTTAGTGATACCAATCAAAGAAATTATTAAACGTTGCTTGAATTCGCTGTAATTCTAGGTGGTGTGCTTAATTTAGCTGTTAATCTGCCATTCTGTGCAATCGTTTATTAATTTATAACAAAATATATAAAGTCGTAATCATTTAAAACAGCCACGTTCTGCTAGCTTTATATTAAGTCCAATATAATTGTCACAAATAGTTTCATTAAAACCTTTACAGTAATTGTCATATATTTTCCTATAGTAATGTTCAATATATTTAACATTTGAATATTGAACTGGTATTGAATGCTAATTAAAGTATGGAATTTTATGCAAATATTTGTATTAAAGTTTCGCAAATTATATCGACTGAATATAAAGCTAGCACAACGTGGCTCTTTTTAAATGGGGCCTACTAATAGTATTTATATTATTACTATTAGTTTCAGAATTATTTATCACTTGTTTTTAATAAAACAGAATATTGTTTAATTTATAATTTAAGGATAAGTTGTGACTTAGCTCAGGTACAATTGGATAGTTTGACAAAACTTTGGTAATATTGAGAGGCTTTCAAACTCTATTGAGTTCTTAGTGAGTTCTCCTGTGAGTACTGTTACCACAAAATAGTCAAAGTTAACTCATATCCTAACACATAGAAGATGGAGCAGTAATTTGAGGGGTAATTCTGATTGGGCAGCACAGCATCTGGCATAACATACTAAATGGGGGGCAAAAAGGTCGTTTCAATTCGGCCTAAATTGTAAGCAGGAGACACTGAATGGGCAGATCTGAAACTGCCTACAAAATCACAACACAATGCCACCCTTATCATTGGTCTACACCGTCTTAAAGGAATAGTTTGATCAAATTATGGGACAGAATATCAATTAATTTCAAAAATTCTTATATTTAATTTCAATAAAACAATTATCATTTTCAAATTTTGTACTTTTATGTGCGATGTGGGGGTGGGAGGAAAGGGATGGAAAGCGGAGTTAGATATAATAATAGTCCATTCTTATTTATACATTATTAGAATTATTTTTGTATTTTATTTTAGGTTCTAGGTTCTAATATCAGATCTATATTAATCATCGCCTTTGTGGCAACTGTAATAACTTTGGAAATTCTTAAAAATAGAACAATATCATATCTAAACTCGTTACAACTTATTTCTGCTCACATAGTATACAATCTTTTTGTGAATTGGCTAATGATTTTATATTTGAATGAACTGTGAACGACAACTAAATAATAATCTGAATTCACAACTGAGTCATTCATAGAAACTCTTTATAATAAAATTTTTTAAACAAATTATTTAATAAGGTGATTCAGCTTTCTGTCAATTAGAGTCAAATGCAATGATATTAAGCTAATGCACTAAAAGATAGTCTATTATGTGGGCAGAGATAAGTTGTAACGAAAACTATTTAAGAAATGAAATAGGAGTTAATAATCTTTTATTGTATTTGATTATTCATTATAGTTATCAATTGTGTAAACTTAATTAAGTTGACATATATTTCCGTAACTATTATAGTTTGGGTTTTAAGTTACATTTTGAATGTAAATTATGAATGAAATTAAAAATTCTAAATAATTGTTTTAATTAAACAAATTAACGAAATAATAAATATTTAAAATATATACAACATTTAGTAATTATAATTCTAAATCTGGTTAATTGGACATGATGAGAACATTAGAAACAAAATACCTAATAATATAATTAATTGATGGCAAGAATTTTAATCTCAAAGATCTTGTGCTGAATTGTACTGGATGAATTTCAGAATATTAGTTATTTGAAGTACAAGTGATCTATTGAAAGAAAATTTTTAAAATATTTAAGAATTCATTCAAAATAAAGAACTATACTATTAAATGAACTGCTTTGAAAAGTTGGTTATCGCTCAATAGTATTTAACATAGTTTTGAAATTAATAGAGAATATTCTGATTCTTATAAAAGTAAAAATTAAAATTAATGTTATTGTATCAATAATGATATAGAATTAATATACATATAAATAACTGTAATATTTATTTATTTTGTCATCCGATTAACGATAACAACGAATAATTAGTCAAAGTTAAAAAATTTCGTTTAATAAACAAATTTTATAGAATTAAATATATACGAACAAATCGATACATTAGAACGAACAAAAATTCGTTAGAAAACGGATAAATTTAAATTCTATTCGCTAAAAGATAGCGAATGATTGCGCTGGTTCTCTCTTTTGTTGCAAGAGCTGATATAATGTCCTTTCAGTGGGCGACTACTCGTAGTCGTGACTGTTATGCTACGATATTCCTGCTATTAAAACCTGTCGCTAATATCGCTCACACATGCATCCATTCTCGAGTCGCAACGGCCTTCCATTCGCTCTAAACAGCGGAGTCCGTATACAAAATCGCAATTTGTGGACATAAACGGTGAATATGAAAGCGCAATTCGAACGAAATTCCTTAAAATTTGTCGAGTATAAGATAGAGTCGAGCTTCACTCAATAATATCTCTACAGTCTTTCTAAGCATCACAATCAAAGGACATTATTACTCTCGTATATCCGCATTTTCTTCCTTTATATTTCAGCTATGTAAACCGTCAAGTCATCTTCGTCCAGGAGCTTTAGAGACGATGGTTGTCTGTCCTATACTTTTTTCGTATACGCTAGGAGATTTTTCGATTTCAAAATGTGTCACGAATGCGGTCATTCTGAGGATTCGGATGACACCGAAATGTGCCAATAACATGATGTAAAATCGAGTTTCGGAAGGTCATTTTGCGTACATATAGTATACCAAAAATTCTTCTCCCTCAATAACGATCGGTTCGTTCAGTCGCCTATAGTCGATGACGAGTCTATCAATTTCGCCGCTATCTATCGTCACTCGATAAAAATCTACATTATGCAATTTTCGTGCACGCCACATATAACGCGATGTATATTTGTAAAGAATAACTTTACACCCATTATGCGATCAAACAACGAGGTTTCGTTTCTTCCGGATCCATAGAAAATCGTTCGAAACATAAAAGGGGTCGTTGATTATAATAAACCTTATGGAATTTTAAGTGACGATTACAACGCAGGCCAGTGCGTTCCTTAATCGTTCATATTTCATAGGTAATATCTTTCAGACAACCAAATGAGAGCAATTATACTGAATAGTCTACTTTATTCAATGAGGAAAGCAAATCAATTTGTGATTTCGAGGAGGGTCAGATAATGAAGATATAGACAAATATCCGACAGCCGCCGAAAGGGAAAGTAATGAATGACTCCAAAATATCTTGAAATATAATGATACTTCTTTTATGAAAAACAAATGTTGGACTGTTACTCTAATGGTGACTCAGTAGAAATTAATTAACGATGTCGCTCTCACAATTAATATGGGTGAGCGTCCGAAGCCATATTTGGCTCCAATGATATGTCTTTCATAAATGGATTTTTCATCACGAAACACGGCGTGACTACTCCTATACATAAGCAAGATATCGAATCCTTCGTCTAACAGATATATCTCAAATTAGGTCATGACGAGACTACAATGACCCCACTAACCGATGACGATATCGAATTTTAAGTAAAACATCCACCCCATCAACTGGAACATCCCTTACATATTGTAGGTCTTACCAAAAACAACAGGATTTCGGGGATGCTTACTACGAGCAGATACGAATGCATACATAGCTCAAATGAGCTGGGAATTAGGTAAATAAATTTATAATTTTTCAAAAATTCTCATGAACTAAAAGCCAAAACCAACTTAAAATATCTTTACCTTATAAGTAGGCTACGAAATAATTTTCAGAATTATTTGATTGGGGGCGGGGGTTAAATTTATTTTTGAAAACGTGACTTTTGACCACATTTACTAATAAATCAAATTTTTAACAATTCATTTCTCGAAAACCATAAGATATAAAAATATAGTTTCAAGTGTAATATTGTGTCATTATGTACCCTCTATAAAATGAGATTGATAAAATTCGAAAATTCCAAAAGTCCCCTTAACCATAATACCCCTTTATAAAATGGGAACATCTAATGCAATAATACTCTATAATAAATCAATGGGATGAGAACCTTCATTGCATGGAAAGCTATTATAAATTTATAAAATGGGAACATCTAATGCAATTGGAATCTATAACAAACCAATAGGAATAAAGGTCGAAATCGGATACAAAATGAGCTATCCGATCCGATCCGACATTTTTCTAAAAGCTATATGATCCGATCCGATACGAACTCAATTTTTTTGTATCCGATACTGAAAATTTTATCCGAAATAATAACTGGTTCAAAAACTTTTTTAGGTAGAAATATTACGTCAAATCAAAATAAGAGCTACAAAGTAGCAATTTGTTAGCTTTATGAGTTTAAATTTGAAATGTAGTACTATTTTAATATTGTATTTAAAATTTTAGACTTATTTCTAAAAATACCACTCATGGCATATAAAATGTTGTCTTTCGGATAATATTCGGATAAGTATTTCAGATCTGATCCGATCCGACTTTTTAAAACAAGAGATCCGATCCAATCCAATCCGAATTTTTAGAGGCAAAATCCGATCCGAACCGATCCGTTTTGGACCTCTATATAGGATTATAGCCTCCAATAGAGTGAATCTAATTATAATTCTATTGAATGTCAGCCTAAATATGACTAAATATTTTTTTAAGAAAACGAAGTTATACAGTCAAGACAATTATAAACTGCCCACGATATCACTCCTATATTTACTTGTCCATGTATTGTTAATCAATAATGTTTTATTATTAAATAATCTTTAAATATAGTATTGAGTATTTAAGATTTAGATTCTAGTCATCTTAATTAGTGTCTTTGTTTGTGCCTTTTTCTATCATGGACTTGGTCCAATAATGAAATCAGAGGGAAATTTCAATTCTGATAAGTACATAAATTATTTCCCTGGGCGGAAGCAATATATCTCGAATTAGACTTTTATATACTACATGATAACTCACCTATTAATTAAAGTTATAAAAGTTAGTCTTATTTAGGGGCCAAACTGGGTTTTACGAGATTTATCGAACACACCGATTATTCTTCTGATATGAATCCTATTGAAAACCTATTTGTGATACTTAAGCATAAATGTAAATCCATTCATTCTCTCAAACCAGAATTATTATTTGTGAAAATATGCCAAAAATGGGATATCATTAATAAAGACACCCAATTAATTCATAATTTAGTTTTATCGATGAAAAGGCGATATAAAAATGTAATTGATAATTCCGGTGGAATTACCAAATATTAAATACTCAATTGAAAATTATTTAATAGTAAAACATTATTGATTAACAATATATGGACAAGTGAGGACAGGAGTGATATCGCGGTCAGTTTATAATTATCTTAACTGTATATATTAATTGTCATTCGTTTTTATTCAATTTATAATTTTCAAGTTTTTCCTTTTTGTTTTCTTTAAATACAAAATATCTAATCAAAAATGTTAATAAAACAACTAAAATCTTAAAGCATGAGAAGTTTAAATAAGTTTCTATAAATAGATAATGTTTCAAAATTTCAACATGAAAATCATTTATCTTTTTAATGAATGTTATATAAAAATGATCTCTCAATTTATAGGTTCCTTAACTTTAGTAATAATAATTTCATTAATAATTATTCGTTTTATTTTATATATAAGACTAGTTATAACAAAGTATGTACAAAGATTTTATTTTTAAATGAAACACATGACTGAACAAATTCTTTCTGATAACTACGTGCTTCAGTATAATTGTAACATAAAGTGAATGAATAATTTTGGAAAAGTAAAGAAAAATAAATTATTTATAAATAAATTAATAAAGTTTACAAAATTATTGTTTCACTGTATGTGACAATTACACTGAAGCACGTGGTTATCTGAAAGATTAGTTTATTTTCAAAATAAATGCTTTTTCCTAACTTTGTTATAATTAGTCTCATATATTTCATTTCTATAAAAGAAGCAGGATAATGTCAATAAATCAAAAGAACACATGGGCTGTGGTCACTGGAGCAACAGATGGAATTGGAATGGCATATGCAAAGTATTTTGCAGAACAGGGCTATAATTTATTATTAATTAGTCGTAATAAAGAAAAATTGTTGAACGTTAAGAAACAGTTTACTAAACAATATGGATATGAAAGGCGTGTAAGAATTCTGGCAATAGATTTTAAATATAGTGATCAAAGCATTTATAACAAAATTGAAAGTGAATTTCAAAATATAGACAAAATTAATGTTTTGGTCAATAATGTGGGCATTTGTTATCCGAATGAAAGACCAGAATATTTGACACAAATTCCAAATCTAAACCAATTTATAATGGATTTAATTAATGTTAACATTATTGCCTGCACTCGGCTCACAGCCATGGTATTGCCCCGAATGGAAGTGAATGAGTTTGGGATAATAATAAACATCTCCTCAATCACTGCACTATTTCCTGCACCGTTACTCTCTTTATATTCTGCATCAAAAGCATACATCGTTTATATGTCCAGAGGTTTACAGGAAGAGTATCGACACAAAGGAATTATAATACAGACTTTAATTCCAAGCTATGTGTCCACTAAAATGTCACATAACAAAAGTTTAGGTTTCTATGTGCCCAGTGTTGACCAATTCGTTAAGCACGCTATGCGTACTATTGGCAAAGAAGATTTAACAACTGGATATTTTTCACATAAATATCAACATATGTTTGCAATTATTCTAAATTTTATGTCACAATTGAGTGGAATTAATTTAGATCAAAAAGTGTACTTTTTTAAATCAAATAGAATTAGAAATCGTATTAACACTAAATATCATGCTAGTTAGATCTATTGATTATTTATTATTTAATTAAACATTTTTAATTTAAATCAGACTAACCTAAATACTTCAATATATATATTATTTTTATCTACATAATTATTATTTTACTTTAGACAATATTTAAGCATCAGCAGGATATTTGACTAGAAGAAATATCAGTGTTGGTATTCAGGGCTGGTAAGGCAAACAATTGCCAAAGGATACAGAAATTCTCTAATAATTAGTAGTGAATAAGTGTTAGATTTTTAGATAAAATTTCAGAAAATTTATTAAAAATAGCGCTTTCCTCTTCATATTTTTGAAATCTTCAAGGAAAGCTGTGTCTCACGAATAAACTCATGTGCCTAATAAAAATCACGTAAGGAATTGAATTCAGTATCAATTATGCTCAAATTCGCATTTTATTTTCAGAGTTAGGTATATGTTTTGGAGTATACAGATGTTCATTCAATATATATTTTGTGATGTCCTTATGTATTGGCTCTCAATGTAGAATCGCCTGTCGGATGATAGGTGTGGCCATATTTAAAAATACATTGGAATTTCATCCATATTTATTAATACTGGCGCCACATCTTTGATGTCTTGTATATAATTTTATTTCTATTGAAAATACAACATCTTTGGCATTCGTAGGTATTTTCTGCTCTACTGTTGTGACAACCCTTCCTTCTAAGCCATCCAGTTAGCCAACCGGTTAAACCACAACATGGTTTACAATTAATGATCATCTGACCTATCAGCTTGTTTTATTTTATAAGTTCATTATATTTATATATTGCTCTGTACTTTCGGTTAGCGCCTGAAAGTACCCTTAAGCCCTTCTATCTGTAAACCATATCTATACTTTTTTATATACATTTTGATAAATCGGTATCGCTTTTGTCGACCCATTGGTTAAGAGCGACCCTGATATCAATATTACTAGTTGTCAGATGTGACTATTTACTATGACGAAGAGCAACCCTATTATTGAAATTATTGAAGAGCGATCAGGGTCGTTATTGGCGATGTAATAAGATAAATGGAAAATTAATTTATTACAAATATTTAAGTTTGGAGAGAAACAAGATGTGTCAGATTGAGGGAGTTATATGATATTCTACGTTACCCCTTGGGTTTAAATATCATCCGAGGGGCTCTGTAGCGCAGTTGGCTAAGGGCATAGGCGACTGTTTGCTCATCACTTGTAGATGCCTTTTGTGTTCACTTCAAACACATGAGTCGGCAGTTTTTCTCCTGTATTCCGGTTTTCCTGTGTCACTGGATAATGAATTCACTCTGTTTATTCATAAATATATCCGGTCCAAATCTTAATAGTAAAAGTATTTGGTCGGCTCTAAGTAACACCCCTCAGTGGAAGAATGACCATTAAGTTAAACTGACAGGGTGGATAAAGAAAGTTTACTATTACTATCTAATAATTACATTCTTTTTTGATCTTAGGATTCTTCACTTCTTTGATTGCGAATATAAGATCCGAATGAAATTTAAGATCTTCAATTCGTGTTGATGGGTCTCGAAATTTGGGCACAAATCGAAAGGATAGACTAATATAAGCCGGATAGATTAGCATCCGATTATGTGTATTATTTGTGTCCTGAGCTTGAGCTTTGCAACTGAAACATCCTAAGCTACCAGTGATTATATAGTTCGAAGAAATATTCAAAATTGAATTATTAATCTGTTGTATCGGTCAATTCCCATTGATTGGTCGTGTGAGTCTCCTTTTTTAAATGGGCCAGAGGTTCAGGTACTTTAGCTCTCGATAATCCATCGGTTGGCAGAGTTCCTTCCTTCTGGTAGATGGGGGTTCCCTCTATTTTCGAGCAGATGCTATTATAATCTTATGAAGTGGGACCCTATGATAATACAATGCAGAACCTTCGACATTTCCAAGGAATGAGAATTTCCAATGTAACGAGAACCTGTGATTATCTAATGGGATAAGAACTTATATCAAATCTATGAGATATAAATTTATAATAATAATTAGAGATAAGCGCCTCCAATAATTTGGAATCTATTACAAATATTTGGGACAAGAACTTACAATGAATGGGAATATAGTAGAAATCAACGGATGGGATCCTCAATTGCAATAGGAATATATTACAAATCTGTCGGATGAGAACCTTCAATGAAATGGAAAACTGTAACAAATCTATCGAATGAAAGCCTCAAATGGATGGGAGTCTATTACAATTCTATGGAATAATAGCCTCAATTAAAATGAAGATTTATAATTCTATACGATAGAAGCTTAAGAATAAATAAATATTTCTCAGAGAAGATAACGTTATAAATACTAGTTGTTAATCTTGATATTTCATTAAAGGCATTTAACTTTATAAATTTTATTTATTAAAGCACATGTGTTGTCATTAATGTTGCCAAATAGAATTCCTCAATTCCTGAATGGAACAGTAATTAATACTAAAAATTCTTGGAGATTTCCTGGAGAAAATTTTTATTGAGTGTTAAATAATATTACTTAACAAATCTATAT
>JAQFXN010002934.1:0-11727 GCA_034693365.1 Liacarus xylariae | reverse complement strand
TACACGATGAATTGTTACAAGTTGACTTTTCTCGCGATGACCTGTCCTGCTACCGTTAAGTTATTTGGCAAATTATTAAATGTCTTTTTAAATATTTTAGCATGAAATAAATATTAATTTCTAAAAGTAAATTTAGCCATTTAATCAGGCTTAAACTTTAAAATAATATTTTTATAATTTAATAATAATAATATTTTATGTTTTAATAATTTTCAATACAGTATCTAAGGATAAGAAATTTTTTAGATTAATGAAATTCAAACTTTTAAGGCTTATGATTAATTAATACAGACGAATATAATTTCTTACTAATAGACAAAACCTAGGATAGCAATTAGACTTGATTATAAAATATTTATTTAAAACAAGTATGAAATGAGTATGAAATATATACATCAATATTAATAAATCATTAGCTTAAACTTTTTAAATATAATTAATCCAAATAGTGATTAATCCTAAAGTACTGTAAAACATTATTGATTAACAATATGAAGAAAAGTAAACTCAGGATGTACATCGTGTCCATTTGTGAATGATCCGCGACTGTATATAGGAGAAAATGAATTGGTTTAGAAAGAGAGATCAGATTTAGAGATTTTTCAGTTCTTTGAAACCAAATAGAATTGTGAATTATAAACTTGTTAATAATGCGCAATTTAAAACAATGTTGAATTTTAATAGCCCATTACAGTGTTATTCTTATATTTGTAAATCCCCAATAATTAATTTTTCAATAGTTCAATTATTTTTATTCTATTTGATTATGGTTTCTCATGTGTATTACCAAACCGGCTCATCTGGGATCGAAAAAATTTAACGAAATTTTTAGAATTTTACCTATGTTTTATATCATAACTGTATATTCATATCAATCCCCTAAATACCATCAACCGCGAGCACTCCAACCCAATTGGTTTATTTGTGTTAATTAAATATTTATATAATTTAATAAATATATAAATGATTGAAATTAAAAAATTAAAAAAACAAAAAAACAAAAAGGAATTAGTATAATGAATTTGACAGATGTTTTACAATAAATATCAATTAAATATGTTTATTTGAGATTAAATATTTTATCATGATATATTATTAAAGAACAGAACACATCTTGAACAGTTTGCAAGCACTACATTGTGCATGGTAACAATGTTCTCTTTGTTTATAGTTTATTCATCAAATAGAATTTTCAAAGTAACAAGGTCGACTCAATATTTTGCAATAAAAATTCAAATAATTTAATGCAATGAAAATTAATTTTATTTTTAGGTTCGTTTATCATTAATTAGATAATATCTTTGTTTCAATATAAACATGATGTTTGGCAAATATCTCTTCACTTCCGAATCTTTTGTGATATTATATTTTCATCTACACGTGTACTTCAAGTACTTTTTAGGCAATATACTGTGAACCGTACAATATATATGTAGTGCATTCAATGATTTCAATAATTTTAAACTTACCTTTCGAAGAATAAGAAATATATAGATTCTTTTACAATCCACCCCACCGCTCAGATCTGTTCCACCGTCCACCCACACACATCTTATCTGTTGTGGAGATGCGAATACCGCCCAGCCATGCACGACCGCACTCCCTCCTTTCTACCTTACCATATATTCCTTGTCAAGCCCTGCTCAATCGCTTTCTGGAGAAATTAGCAGAAGAGTGGTTACTGTGTTAACTATATGATTACCACCGTCCCTACCACCCAATCCTCACATGTCATTTATTATTAACCATATGATTACCACCACCCTTACTACCCACCATCGAAATCTATTTTATTATTAAAGATATGTTTACCTCCGCCCCTACCACCCAACCCCCACATGTCATTTATTATTAACAATATAATTACCACCACCCTTACCACCCAAAACCCAAATCTACTTTATTATTAAAGATATGATTACCACCGTCCCTAACACCCACAATCCAAACATATTATTATTAATGGTAATTTTATGAAAACAAAGAAAACAAATAAATAAAGTTTAATTATTTAATGAATAAAATTAATACAAAATTCTTGACATTATATTAAGATAATGCACTGATTTAGATAAGCCCCAAGGATGTGACGAAAACACCTAAATTTGTGGACAAAATGTTATCCACAAAAATCTATAAAAATAAAACTAAACAAAATATAATAAAGCTTTTTTAAAAATACTTTATTTTGTTTAATACTAATTGGATTTTAATAAATAACTTTTAAAACGTAAAGGTTCTATACTTATTTTACACTTAATTTTTGACTAGATAAAGGGCTGGGCTTAAATGCATTACAACTAAAATCGCACCATTCCTGACTTACCATCGGTGGACCAGGTGTGCCAGCTACTAGAAGGTAGTAACGGGTTTGGACTACCGATTAGCACAGCTTGATAGATAGACCTTGGACAGACTGGCCAGTAATGGCCGAGCGGTCAACCACTATTAACCATGAAAACGACGGCATAGATAAATCGAATTCCGGGAAATGGGGCCGCCAGAGGTGTCCGGCGGACAGAGTTTGCCGTTCAAAAATAGGTGGCCAACTGACTGGTATACCGAATTGCAAGCGCGGCTGGTAAGGCTATCAGGAGGTTTGCCAGTTGCCACCGGGTAATTATCCACAAGAAAATCATAAGCGCAGCGAAATATTTAGCAAAAAAAGAGCAAAAACTTTTACCGAACTCTTGTCCAATCCCCGATTGAATTGGCAAGTCAAGCTGTGGAGCGAGGAAGAGCTGCTGCATAGAAAAGGCTATGAGCTATCAATTTAGCAGCGTAACCTCTTAATAAGGCAAAGAAAATTATAGCAGCGTACTCACCTCAATTACAGAAAAATTAAGTTGCGGAGAAATTTAGTCATAAAAAACGAAGAAAATTGGCAGAGTCGACGATTCAGGTGAAAGAAAAGGAGAGGCGAAACCGAAAACGAAAAGAAGCTGGGAAATCGTCCATGCAATCAAAGGAAAAAGAAGTGGTGGGACCACTTAATCAGGCAATAAGCAGGAAAGCAGCGGAATCGCCCGCTCAATCCAAGGAAAGGAAAGATGCGGAACCTATTAATCAAACTATACGTTGTAAGGCAGCGGATTCGTCCATTCAATCGAAGGAAAAGGAAATGGCGGAACCGCTCAATCAGGCAATAAGCAGAAAAGCATCCTAATCGCATCTTCAATCCAATAAAAGGAAGTGGCGTAATAGAGATTATAAAGGAATACTGATAAATGGCGATAGGAATAAATGGCGATGTGATGCCTACAATAGTAATCGTAAAGAACAGAATTGCGACTATATAAAAATTCAAATAGGACTGATTGGCGATTAGGCTCAGAGAGATGGCGAACAAGCAAAGATAAACAACGAGGTCTACAAGATAGTCCAAGAATGGTAAATAAGTCAACATCATGCTGGCACAAAAGAAATCATCGATGGAAGCATGATGATCAATCATGCCCAATGGTTCAACGTATAAAGAACAAGATTGCGCATGGACGTGCAAGACAAGCATACGATTAAAATAAAAAGAAACAACAATGGACAAACAGCTGGCTAAGAGTGTCAAACACATAAAGCCAATTGTATTAGGGATGTGCAAGTTGAAAGCATTCCAAATGAACCGGAACAAGGGATCGAAAAAATAATTCAGAGGTAATCCACTTTTTACCGCTACCAATTCGCGACAAAGAAGACAAATCCGGAGATAAAACAGATAGTACGACATAAAGAAATTATACTATAATAATTCCTTTTTGTAAATCTATTCCTTAATGAAATAAAATATTGAAATCTTAAAGCAAATAAATTCAATTAGAAAAGTTATACATAATAATATGTTACACATAACATGTTTAATTTATCATTATATTTTATAAATAGACGGTACACAACCGTTAGTGTGCAGACAGCATACAGACGTTAGTGAGCAGACTGCATACAGACGTTAGTGAGTAGCCGGCACACAGCCTATAGTGTGCAGGCGGCACACAGCCGATAGTGTGCAGACGACACACAGCCGATAATGAGCAGACGGCACACAGCCGATAGTGTGCAGACTGCATTCAGCCGATAGTGTGCAGCCGGCAAACAGCCTATATTGTGCAGACGGCACACAGCCTATAATGTGCAGATGGCACACAGCCGATATTGTGCAGACTGCATACAAACGTTAGTGTGCAGACTGCATACAGACATTAGTGTGCAGCCGGCACACAGCCTATATTGTGCAGACGGCACAAACCGATAGTGTGCAGACTGCATACAGCCTTTAGTGTGAAGATGGCACATAGCCGATAGTGTGCAGACTGCATACAGCCGTTATTGTGCAGACGGCACACAGCCTATAGTGTGCAGCCGGCACGCAGCATATAGTGTGCAGACTACATTCAGCCGTTATTTTGCAGACGGCACACAGCTGATAGTGTGCAGCCGGCACACAGCCTATAGTGTGCAGACGGAACACAGCCTATAGTGTGCAGACTTAATACAGCCGTTATTGTGCAGACGGCACACAGCATATAGTGTGCAGCCGGCATGCAGCATATAGTGTGCAGACGGCACACAGCTGATAGAGTGGAACCGGCACACAGCCTATAATGTGCAGCCGGCACACTGCCTAAAGTGTGCATACTGCATACAACCATCGGCAGGAGTTGTACCCTCTACGAAAGAAGAAAGCCCACTTACAATAACTTCGAAAGTGGAAATCTGGTGCCGTTATTAATATATCATAATATATCAATTAATCCTGAAAGAATATTCTACAATTACATATGAGATCATAAAATATTTAAACAATTTATAAATTATTTGTTATTTGTATATTTAAATACTAATTTAATCAATTTGTTTTTCATTTATTTTCACTTATGAGGGCATTAAGTGATTTGGTGTGGGGAAATGTTAGGAAAACAAAGAAAACTATTGAATAGAAAGAGTTTAATTATTTACAGAATAAAATTAATATAAAATGCTTGACATTACATTATTGAGTAAGAAAATTCAATTTTAAGTTTTGAAGTCTCGAATGGTGTCGACTTCAAAAGGCATTTCAGCAATAGGCTTAATTGCCCTAAAACTATAAATCGCCCCTCACTGACTTGTAATCTGTAGATCAGGTTTGACAGCTAATGAAAGATAGCCCCAAGATTGAAATTCTTATTTGCACAGCTAGATCGATAAGCCTTTGACCGATCAATAATTATATATGGAAGTTGGATGCATAAAACAGTTTACGATTGGGATATACAATAATTGTCTATGGGAGATGAATGATTACTACAGTTTACTATTATAACATAAAATAATTGTCTATGGGAGATGAATGCTTAATACAGTTTACTATTGGAACATAATATAATTGTCTATGGGAGATGAATGCTTACGACAGATTACTATTGGGACATATAATAATTGTCTATGGGAGATGAATGCTTACGACAGTTTACTATAGGGACATATAATAATTTTCTATGGGAGATGAATGCTTATGACAGTTTACTATTTGGACATATAATAATTGTCTATGGTAGATGATTCCTTATGACATTTTTCAATTGCGAAATACAATAATTGTCTATGGGATAAGATTCCTTACGACATTTTTCTATTGGAAAATACAATAATTGTCTATAGGTGATGAATACTTACAAAAGTGTTCTAATGGGATATACAATAATTGTCTATGGGTGATGAATGCTTTCGACAGTTTACTATTAGGACATATAATAATTGTCTATGGGAGATGAATGCTTACGACAGTTTACTATTGGGAAATATCATAATTGTCTATAGGAGATGAATGCATACGACAGTTACTATTAGGAAATACAATAATTGTATATGGGAGATGAATGATTACGACAGTTTACTATTGGGACATACAATAATTGTCTATGGGAGATGAATGCATACTACAGTTACTATTGGGAAATATAATAATTGTCTATGGGAGATGAATGCTTACGACAGTTTTCTATTGGGAAATACCATAGTTGTCTATGGGAGATGAATCATAAACAGTTTACTATTGGGAAATATAATAATTGTCTATGGGAGATGAATGCTTACGACAGTTTTCTATTGGGACATCAATAATTTTCTATGGGAGATGAATCTTATAACAGTATTCTATTGGGACATACAAGAATTGTCTATAGGACATGAATGCTTACTACAGTTTTCTATTGGGACATATAATAGTTGTCTATTGGAGATGAATCATAAGACAGTTTACTATTGGGAAATATAATAATTGTCTATGGGAGATGAATGCTTACGACAGTTTTCTATTGGGACATACAATAATTTTCTATAGGAGATGAATCTTATAACAGTATTCTATTGGGACATACAAGAATTGTCTATAGGACATGAATGCTTACTGCTGTGTGTTTGCAACAATTGTTTATCGGGATTTACAATTATTTTTTATGGGAGTTGGTTGCTTGCAATAGTTATCCATGTGATTAAAACAATTGAATATGAGAGCTGATTTATTGCAATAGTTACCCATGAGGGCACACAACAGTTACACAAAGGCTAACACTTCACCATCACTGCTTATACTGCAAACAGTAAAACAGTATTGATTGGTCAACAAAACCAAAGTAGAGAGACATTTATGCAAACAACTAAATTATTAATTTGAGGATAAATTATTTTAAAAGAAAATATCTTTTGTACATATTTAATAGAAACAATTAATTAATTTTAAAACGGAAATCAATAAATGTTTTATAATTTCATTTAAAAATATAATCATTATTCAATTATACTTTACTACTATATTATATGTGACATCATATTCTATTAGAGTTGGCACAAATATTTATAGTAAATATTTTTATATAAATGGATAACTTTTGGATATAAAATTCCAAATTGAAAATATATTTGAAAAATTTGCCTTAAGTCCACATCATTTAAAATTCAACATGAATAAAACTATTGCTATTGTTTTAATTGTTGGTGCATTTGGTGAGTTATTTAAATTAAATTTTTATAAATATGATTCGAAATAATTTGTATAATTTTTATAGTTCTAACCGCTTCTGCTGGGACTGATTACCTTCAATCTAAGGGTCAAGAGGCACCGGTAAATCTAGTACATTCAAATCGACAATCAGAAGTGAACAGGGAAAAAGCTTCAGTAATCACAAAACGTGGTGGATGTGGACTTAGCGTTTGCATCTGAGAAGAATAATCTGAATACTATAAAGTTATTTAGCAATTTATTTAATTCATATTTTTATGTTTAAAATTGTTTAATATCTTAACAACGAATAAAAACGAATTTCAAAGTTTAATTACTAATTTTAACAAGCTTTAAATTTAGAAATGATTTTTAAAAATTTGAAAGATTAAGCTGACTTTTTAAAAAAAATTTAATATATCATTACGATTGAAAATAATATTGCTCAAAGTGCTACAAAAATTGCATTGCAAATATGTTCTCTTTGTTCTATTGTTTATTCATAATATAAAATTTTCAAAGTAACAAGGTCGATTCAATATTTTGCAATAAAAATTGAAATAATTTCAATGCAGTGAAAATTTAATTTATTTTTAGGATCGTTTATCATTAATTAGATAATATCTTTGATTTAATATAAACATGATGTTTGGCAAATATCTCTACACTTCCGAAACTTGTGTGATATTATATTTTCATATACACATGTACTTCAGGTACTTTTTAGGCAATACACTATTTACCGCACAATGTATATGCATTATAATCAATATTTTCAATAATTTGTAAATTCGCTTTCAAAGAAAAATGAGTATATAGAATCGTTTCCAATTCACCCCACCGCTCAGATCTGTTCAACCGTCCACACACAAACATCTTACCTATTGTGGAGATGCGAATACCGCCCTGCAATGCACGACCGCTCTTCCTTCCTTCCACCTTCCTATATCTTCTTTGTCCAGCTCTGCCCAACAGCTTTCGCGAGATATTAGCAGAAGTGTGGTTACATTATTAACGATATGATTAACATTTTTCCTAACACACAACACCCACATCTTCTATATTATAAACGATATTGTAAGCGTTCCCGAGAGGGGGCGTTTACGTCGGTATGGGCCGACGGCCGGAGCCGCCGGACCACAAAAGAATCAAATAAATTAAGTCTTACTTTTTTAGTTTCTTTAAAAGAGTTTATTCATTGATAAAAGTTAAAGCTTTTGAATTACTATTGAATTACTAGTTACTAATTACTATATTGAATTCAGATTCTAATACAACTTAATAAATAGAAGTATCAGTATTTATAGTGCAGTATTTAATCTATCAATCGAAACATACGATCTTATGATTTTCTGATGATTTGCACAACGTTTCCGGAGCACTTATCTATTAATTGTTTAAGCATTTATTCGACTATTTATCAATAGCCGAATACGGGTTTTAAACAATATGCCGTATTTTTATCTGTAGTCGAATAAGAAGTTTAAGCAATGCACTGAAAGTTCAGTGCATTTTTTCCATTTTAAAGATTTTGTGCATTTTATTTATTTAAAACATTACAATATATTAAAATATAAAAATCTTAAACTTTTAAAAAAGAAAATAAATAAAACAATTATACATAAGTATAATAAATATTTTAATAAATTAAAAATTAATATTTTTTTATGTTTATTATTAAAATATTAACATAAATGATAAATTCTAATTCAAAAATGTGCTTGTGAAAATGTGTTTTATTGTTGGTTATGGGATACTCCAATTGACTTCATCTCTAAGAGATTTGATTAATAATTATTACGTTATAATTACAGTTTGTTTGTATTTCGAATTGCTATTTAAATAGTGTCATATATTCTGAAGAAAATCTAGTTTTCTATAGTCACAGATGTATAAAATCATATCCTAATCTAAATAGCATTAAAATTAACTTCAAGGTGTCTAACTCTGGCAATTACCCTATTTGAAAATCATTTTCTAAATTGTTTCATCATATTTTGTTCAGTACATCAGGCTGATGTACATGATAATAAAAATTTGGGCAGATGAGTAGGTTGAGAAGTTTTCGAGGGGGCTAAACTTCGGAAACCTCATTTTATTTCTAAACTAAGTGATCAATTGGCACAATATATATATTTTCGTAAACCTCATGCAAAGACTGGTTCTGGCCATTACCGTCTGGATCAAGTCAGCGCTGGCCACTTACAGCCGAAGAATTTTTTGTATTTGATTTAATTCGGCTTTATTCAAGCTTTACAAAAATATACATATTGTGCCAATTGATCACTTAATTTATTAATAAAATGAGATCAAATACTGACATTTCCGAAGTATAGCCCTTTGGTAAACTCCTCAATCTACTCATCTGCCAAAATTTTTATTATTACTTACATCAGCTGATGTTCTGAAGATAATTATACGAAAAAATTTAGAAAATGATTTTTAAATAGAGTAACTTCCAGGGTAAGATATATATGAATATGATTTGATTTACATCATTGAGATTAATATATGATACAAATCAACATTTAATAAAATTTCAGAAAGATTAGGTATTGTATGAACGATTAAATTTTATTTTCTAATAGATTAATTTAACATTTTAAAGCATAACAAAAAAAATCTTTATTAAAAACTTAGCGGGTGAGATCAATTTAAAATCTTTTTTAAAAAATTATATTTTAAGAATAATAGACTTAATTAGTTCTAATATCTGTATGGTTAAACCAATGTTATAATTCGAACATAATTTACTGTATTGTGATGGATGAAGTTAAATAAATTACAGTTTTACCATCAGATTTTGTAAAAATACATTTTATCATCGCAGATGAAGGCAAAGATCTTGAATATAGATTCGTTTAGTCCCAACAACTGCCTGTTGAAGTAAGGCTAATCTAGATATCCCATTAAAATAATATATATCGTCAGAAAGTTTACGATATATAGATATGTATATTGGTTTGGTTTGCTGCATTTTACAGCATGTTTCTTACACTAAATTTTGTTACAGGTATATAATTTTGCAAAAGGACTAATTTATCTTGACAATCCTTTGTCTCGAATTTTTAACTGTGTATATGACATATGATAAGACATATGACAATCAGATTAGCTTATACTTCACTGCATAATGTATTTGCTATAAACTCAATTCATGTAAGATAGTTATCTAATAGCAAAATGTTTAGAAGCGACAAATCTCGACTTTATCATTGGATTCGATTCATGATGAGTTTTCCAACTAAAATTTATATATGTATTGTGTCAATCGGACAATGAATGGCCAACATTTGCACACCTGATTAGGTGATTTCAAACAATCTCTACATCTTCAACTTTTCATACATGATTTTCAATTTGTAAAGTTACTCCTAAATCTATAAATTACATTGTCCAATTCTGTGAGCAGTAAAAATATACTCATTGTAGTACTTTTCCAAATAATCTTCATTAGTGGACATTTGTTTGGTTCGTACTTTAAAGGTGTATTACTGACAGATATCTTAACAAATTTATTTGGACATCAAATGTCTGCTTGTACTATTTTAGTCATGGCTGAAATATAATGGCGAACAAACAATTATTTTGTTTTACAAACTGTATTTATATTCTATGAACAAAAACAACACATAATACAACTTAAGTGTGTTTTTGCGATTCCGATAATTCCATGTTATTGTCTGGTTTCTTTATTCGGTTTAATCTAAATAATCTTTTAAAACTGTCAAATAAATAAAATATATAATATCTATTTGTGTGAATGTCTTTTCCGATTAATATAGGAATAGAAAATGATGAACTCATATCATTCGCACTGATATATAATGATTTTCAGTTATCCATTCTGATTCTAATACATTTTTATTAATTATATCTAATCGAGCTTCGAAATACATGGGATGAATAAAATCTACCCTAGGACGATCCTAGAAGCTATTGATGAGTGTCTTTCACTATTACTAGTTTTTATTAATAATGAAAGCGAATATTTACTAAAATCTGAATCAAGAAATCTATTGATAAATAAAATAGTCTCTATTGATGATTACAAGTTATCTTTTACATATTGATCCATAAGCGATGTACTTTTTTTTATCCAATCCCTTTTTAGGGGAAGTTCAATTTTATTATTTAAGTTTATAACAATAAATGAATAATTATTTTAGACTACATATGGATAGTATAAAAACACTGCAGACCATGGGCATTTTTATTTGTCCAAGATACAGACACACAGCATATATACTAATTTTTTCTAAAGCTAATTTAAAAAACAACTAGTAGTTCTAAAAAGTTTACAATTGTTTAAAATAATGACCTGCCCTTTTAATTGTTATTAAATAAAGTACATCTTACTTTAAAAAATAGAATTCTGAAACCTACATTCTAAATTAAAATGTTTTAAAAATAATTTGTAAAACAATGAAGCGATGTCATTTAATCTACAATGTTCATATCTGAATTATATGTATTTACAATAATTTTTTTTTCGATTTTTCATGATTATTTTAAATTTTCAATTCATCAACAACTGCAACATTTATTATAAATGAGAAATTGATAAATATTCAAATAAAAATTAAAAATATTTGCATATATCCAATAGTGCATCACTAATGTGATGGTCCCTAGCAAATCACTAATGTATACAAATTGTTCAAATTATATTATAAATTATGAACAGTGATGATCACTGCCTTACCCACCAGTAGATGCCATTACTGAAGAGCATTCCTTTTGAATCTACACAT
>JAQFXN010002933.1:0-11727 GCA_034693365.1 Liacarus xylariae | reverse complement strand
GAACTTTTCAATTTTTAATTCTGTATTCACTGATTAGAGAACAAGTTTAATGGCATCGAATCTCGAAAAATATTTTTTGTTAATTATAATAATTTTTTGTAAATCCGGAATATTTTTAAAATGGTTTTTTATATTACTTAATAAAAATCTTTTTTAAATATCTGCCCCTTTTTGTCCCTAAATTTATTTCATTGAAAATATTTGTATGATGCTATGAGTTAAATTTTTATAATTTTGTGCTCTGGTAATAAAGTTGCCGAAATTATTTAAGTTACGGGTTTTTTTTGCTACAATTAATTTATTAGTAATTTGTAAACGTTTTTATTCAAATTGTTTTTAGAAAATATAACAAAAAAATTTATTAAAATTAATTTTAAAAAAATTAAAATTGATCAAGTTAATTTTAAATATATAATTTGAGGTACGAAATAATTTAAGAAACAGATCATAATAAGTTAGATTAATTTAATTTAATTGCCAATTGTGCTAATTATGTTTAAAACTTGGACCATTCTGTTCAGCATTGGATAATTCAAAGTGTTGAGACGGGTGTCCGTCCATGGAATACAATCAGAGAATATATAAGGAGCTCCACAAACAACAAACGAGAAATCATTTCCAATTTGAACTTCAAATTGTTTGCAAGAATATTGTTGAAGTTTCATTGCAGTTAAGGATAATTTAGAAAATGTCAGTAATATTATTGTGGAGGACAATGAGGTGATATCGAACCTCCACATAAAGTTGATGTGTAATGTTTAATCCAATAATCGTAAGTAAATTTTGTAAATTAAAGTTGATTAAAACTAGGTTAGCAGCCTAAATATTTTCTTTTTATTTTTACGCTGCTGTTTTTTCTATAATCACCTCCTGTGCATATCTCGTATTTTTGAATTTTGCTTGTGCACTATAACTCTGTGAGAAAAAACTTGAAATTGACTAGGATAATCTTGGCTGCTGTTGATTATGAATTATTATATTTACTTATTATTTAATTACAAATATAACATGGTAATTTTCGAATAAATTTTATAATTTGTCTTTTTAGATTGAAAGTTGCCAGAATGCTTTCTGCAAAGACTGTTTTCAAATTGATGCAATTTATGGAATCATACCCAGTAACTCCGCTTTATCTGATTCATTGCCCAATGTGTAGTCAGCCTTCGAATGCTGCCTCAGACAGATTAAGACAAAATAAAATTAATAAACTTAAGATTTTAAAATCATTTAATTGTTATTTTAGTTTAAATAAGTGGCAAAAAAATGGTTTAAATGAGCTTGAGTGCTATCATTACTTAACTGTTTATGATGAGAATTGCACATGTACAGATGATTAGCTGCTTCTTTGCAAAATTTTTTAGGAGAAAATTCTTGTCAAGGAAAAATTAATCCATTATTTTGTTACAAAAGTTGGATTCAATTTGAGAAAATTGGTGGTAAATTCTTAATATTTTATAACAAAGCTCTTAGGAAATAAAGGTTCATTCAAATGAATGAATGACTGTATAATATACATTTTTAATTTTAGAAATCAGTTGCGCACCAACAAGATACAATCAAAGAGCAGAATGAATCTATTAATTTATTCAATAAAACAATTAATTTATTGATAAAGGGAATGATTGGATGTACAGATGCTCAAACCAGTCTTGGAATTCGCTGTGGCGAATATGAGCAAAAACGAAAGAGAAGAAATTTTTATTTTTTATTATAAAGCATTTAATTTATTCAAATCATATATTAGATGAGGATAAATAAGAATCCGATTGCGAGTATTGTGAAGAAATTATCGTGATTAAATCTCTTTATCTTCATCAAAAACAATGATCACAAAAAGGAGAAGTCTTTGATGAAACTGGAGTGGGTTCGGATGCTAATATACCCTGCATGTCTCTAGACGAAAGACGTCAAAAGCAGACAGCTAAATCTATTAACATTAGATGCTTACAAGAGCTACGTTATGAACGCGGCTAATTTGATCTGAGTTTAAGGACATGATAGGCCACAGAAGATGTTCATCAATCACACACTCTTGCAAACACCACCACATCAGCTCTGGGAACAATATCATGTCTTCTCGAGGTCTACAAAACACCTAAAGAACTCTTTTAAATATTTCCAGAATTTCTCCAACAGCTGATGGTGAATGAAGAGCTGGTCGGTTGTATTCGTCCTATTTGTACTAATTAAGGAATAAATTGGACTAATTCTCTGGTTGAATAGGATTAATGAGGTGCAGACGTTGGAAAATTGAATTTATGTTTGCCTTTCCAGCGATGTATATATCGCATGCATATATTCGGTAAGTTTCAAAATGATATAACTATATTAGAAATATATTAAAATATTACCTCTTAAGAACGCAACAATGGGTTGTTAGGGCACCTTGTAATATTGCAGAGCTACGTCACATTTACACCTTTAACTATTAGAAGAATCAAAACCGCAATTTTTAATCCCTATTTGCTAAGCTTCCGTTCGTGAAACGCCGGTATTTAATTGCAAGTTGAGTTTGGTGGATTTTATTAAATTGATAATATTGGGGTTATAATATTAAAAATACAGTTTTATTTTCCCGATATTCCCGATATAAACGGTTATTCTCGATTAGTCTGGATTTATGTTTTATTCCCGACTGCCAATATCAATGCCTAAAATTACCAGAAAAGGCCCACTATGTTTCAAAAATAAACTCAGGGCAGATTTCAAAGATACACTCGGGCAGATTTCAAAGATACACTCGGGGCAGACTTCAAAGATACACTCGGGGCAGATTTCAAAGATACACTCGGGGCAGATTTCAAAGATACACTCGGGCAGATTTCAAAGATACACTCGGGGCAGATTTCAAAGATACACTCGGGCAGATTTCAAAGATACACTCGGGCAGATTTCAAAGATACACTCGGGCAGATTTCAAAGATACACTCGGGGCAGATTTCAAAGATACACTCGGGGCAGATTTCAAAGATACACTCGGGCAGACTTCAAAGATACACTCGGGCAGATTTCAAAGATACACTCGGGCAGATTTCAAAGATACACTCGGGCAGATTTGAAATTTGTCCGAAAAAACGGGACATATTTTATTTTCTAGATAACTTATTAATCCAATCAGCCAGAAATCTTTTAAGATCTTGTTAAATAATGGCTAGTATTTCCTGGGTAGAATTGCGCAATTATGTTATAGCTTATAAAATATGTTTGATTTGTAATTTTTGTAAATGATTTCATTCTAAACCCCTCAATCTAATTGAAAGGAGTGACACGATCAGGATATGTCGTTTTTGGTGATCGATAAATACATTTGTTACTATTTAAAACTATGCTAACAGTAGGATAATATTATTGACATAGTCTTAAATAGTACTGCAATAAGCATAACATAAGCTCCTTCTTTAAGCTATATTATGAGCCATCCTTGTAATCCTAATCTAGAACTCATAGATAACGCCATATATGAGTGGACAGCATCAAAAAAGCACCAATAAAAGATATTTCCTGGACAGGATGGAATGGTCTTGAATTTTAAAAGTATTGTAAAACTTGTTGCGCTTTATAATGACGTTATTTGTGTATTGACTAACAAACAGACAGACAGACGGTTGAACTCCGCTATTATGACGTCATATATAAAGGAGTCATAGACTCTGTCATTGAATCAATTGATAACGAAATGTAAATAAAAGTGAAAACAGAATAAAAACATTAATTCAATAGTCGTTTGAATTGTATTTAAAAATCATTTATTCATTAATTGAGTCATTCATTCATTCATTCATTAGAGTAGAGAACAAACAGTCATTAAATACAATCAATTAATCGGTAAGTTATGTCACAAACAAAGCCCACAATAAAGCCATCGATCGATGGTTTGAGTCGTCGACCAAAACGTGTTTGCAATACAAGACGGGATACGAGTGTGGAATCAATTAATTTGGTTAACACTCAAACACAACCACAACAACAGTCATCGGCCGCACAGAAGACATCGCTGAGAGTCAGATCCGCTTCTGTGGGTATGTATTGATAGGACAGACAGTTGTTTCCAATTAAGTAATCGATAAGTAATTTGTTTTTCATTTAATTTTCAATTAATCTATTTTTTAGTTAATTGTATTGTTATTAGTATTTATAAAAACCAGTTTAACCCATAGTATTTAAGCCGTTATGAACAGCCAATGCATACCTTTCCCTTCGCTCAATACCCCTTTCCCTCCCCTTTAAATTAAATCAAATTCCGTAGTCATCCCTAACTGGAAATGTAGTGAAATTAAATTAAACATTAATTTATTACTACTTGTGTTGTTGTTCAGGCCGTTCCCGAGATCATGACCTCCGGTGCCGGTATTGGGCGTTTTTGTTCGATAACCTGAATCGAGCTGTGGATGAAATCTATCAGAATTGCGAAAAAGACGAGTCAATAGTGGAGTGTAAGGAAGCGATTATGGTTTTAGACAACTATAGGCGAGAGTTTATGGCACTCATTGAATGGCTTAATCTTAATATCGACTATGAGTCCACTCCACCGCCGGAACGACCGAATTCAGTCACTTGGGAAGTGAGGAAATCCAATGCAAAACAAATGACTTTTTGGAATACGTTTTTCAATAAAAATTGTAATAATTTTTGATTTATTTTTTTTTGTTATGAAATGAATTTCTATTTATTTTTAAAAAATTGTTCTTTAGCCGAAAATTCATTACACAATTCCATATATAAGTCATTGAACAATAATAATAGGACAGGAATTGACATTCAGTTGATTGAGAGAACCAGTAGTGAGTCGTCGTCTGAAGAGAAAGAGAATATAAAAATTGAAAAATCGACTAAAATATTGAATAAAAGTGAGAATAAAGTCATTGAAGAAGTTGTGACCGAAAAACAGACGCAAATTAAAGACAATAAACCAAATGAAGACCAAAAATCAATTTCAAAGACAACAGAAAGTGACAAAAGCAATGATAAACCAGTGATCGTCGAACCAGTGATTGATAAACATGTGGTCAATAATACCGGCGCTAAACAATCGAACAATAATACAAAGCCTTTAAAGTAATTTTAAAAAAAAACTAATATTTGAATTCAGATTAATTTTAAATTTTTTCCATTAATCAAAACTATTCAGTCCTTTGGCTCAAAGTTTTAAATCACGTTTACATTCGATAACAACACCGACATCTAATACAACTGCAGCACCCGCAGTAGTACAGACACCACAGCAACAATCAACAGCAACTGTTACTAATAAGACAGCAGCAGCAACAGTACCTTTCGGTGCCAAACCTGTGCCGACAGCTAACACAAACCCCAAACCAGTTGTATCCACTAAAGTGGTGGCCACTGTCAACAGTCAGGCGCCGCCGACGACCACAACAAACCTAATTAAACGAACGATTGTTTCGACACCAGATTTGTCTGCAATTAATACCAATAATAATAACACAAATAGTAAGCCATTAATCAAAGATCAGTCGACACAACAGCAGTCGTCCCGAAAATTGGAGCCAAAAATAAGTGTTTCGGTTCAGAACAAGAACTTTACTAAAGAGACAAACAGTTCGAGAGCTAAAAATGTGAGAAACAATACTCAAATCGGCGTTAAATCTATTCAAAAATCAAATTCAAATAAGAGTTTAAATAATATTCTGTCGACTCGTAATCAAAATGTCCGACAAATTAATAGTAATTTACATAAAACTAATTCAATGAATAAATCATTAAATAATTTAAGTAATAATTCATTGAATAATAATAAAAATAATTTACAAAATAATAAATTAATTAATAATTCATTGAATGGTTTGAATAATAATAAGTATAAAAAAATTAAAGACGCCGACGGCTGGGAAGTGGTCAGAGGCCGACAGAGGTATAAGGCCTCTCCGCCTAAAGTCATTATTGTTGAGGACGAGTCTGTGGTTAAGACTACAGCCGACGGAACTGTTATCGCAGTGACCGCTGCCTCGCAGACCAATGACGACTGGGACCCGATGTGTAGTTCGTGGCCAAACAGTCAGTCGGCGGTAGACACAGAACTGTTGCGAACTCCCGGCCGAGCGTTGAAAATGCATGAAAAACTCTCATCTCCTTCGCGTAAACGCAATGCTTCGCCCACTGAATCAATTAAACGACACGAAGAGAAGTTGGCCAAAGCACAGGAGGCCCGGGAGAAGCTGTTGGAGGAAAAGGCACAGAAGTTTAAAGGAATTGTTAAAAAAGTAATTTTTTTATTAGCTTTTGTTTTGTTTATTAATTATATTTTTAAATTAATTTTTTTCTTATTTTAAATTTATTTTTTTATTGATTTTATTTTTTTTTTATTAAAAATTAATTCAATATTTTTGAATAATTTTATTTTGACTCAAAATTATGATTGAACTGGATTTACAGTACTATAAATCAAAAGAATTTAAATATTTTTCTTTTTTTTTGTTTTTAAAAATTGATTAAATTTTATATCTTTTAAATGTTTTTATTATTAATCTTTAAATCTATTCTGTAATCCAAAGGTGGAGTCAATGAAGGCCTGGAAAGAGGAGCAACAGATGCAACGAAAATTGGAACTGGAATTGAAGCTCCAAAGGGCTGAAGAGAAACGACAGAAACAGTTGAACGAAAAAGTACGCAAAGCACACGACGAGGACTCAAAAGTGAACGAAATTCAGTTCATTAACTCATTGGAAGCACAGAATAAAATGTATGACATATTGAGTCGAGAAAAGGACCTCGAATTGAGACTACAGGACTTGCATGAGGAGAGGCACAGGAAAATGGAAGAGAAACAGGCGAAGGAGACGGCGGCCGAAGAGCGCCGGAAGGCTTTGGAAGAGGAGAGACAACAGAGGATTATTGAATTACAACAAAGACGTAAACTAAAGGACCAGAAGATTGAGCAACAGTTCCAGGAAAAGGAAAAAGAAAGGCTGGAAATGGCCACTCAAAAGGTATCCGTGTTGGACAGTGGGCTCTGTTCCCCTCTCTTGCAGTGTGTTTTGTGTGTACCTTATGTTTGACACAAATTATTGCAATACTTTTGTTTAGGTTTTGTTTGATTTTTAGTTTTAGTTTAGACAAAAAGCTGGTTTTAAAATCATATATCATTAATAGCTGTAGAGTATTGCCAACCCCCCCCCCCCTGTCTCGAGAACTCTCACTTTTGACTAAAAAGTTTTAAGCCAAAGCAATTTTTAAAAAAAGATTACCCTCCTTGAATTTTTCATTTTATTTTATATTTTGCACACCCCATGACATTTTGAAAGAAATTTCTCAACCTCTACACACTGGCCGACCTCTGATCCATAGCAATCATAAAAAATACATTTTTTGTCAAACAATTGTTTAATTGTCAATTAAAACCAAGGATCACAAATTTCTAGACGAGATATGACCAAAATAATCAATTGGGGGTATTTTACACCTTGAAATCAAAGTTTAGGTATCAATCAACCCATAGACATAATTAGGGATGATCAATGGGCGGGTATAGCCAAGAATACCCCCTGACTTTAACGTCTTTGGTTATCCCTAGACACATGTTAAAGGATTTTCTAAGTTAGGGGTAAGTCCGGACTGGACCCCACTTTGCCTCTCCTGATTAAATCCATAAAAACTTAGTTTTTAATATTTGTTTAAAAAAATAATTACCGGTAAATAAAATTGATATTTCTATTCAATCAGAGCTATCTATAGCACAAAGAAGTAGTGATCGGCGAAAAACTTAAATCTTAGATTAGTTTAAGAGAATTATTAATCAAAATTGAATGCACAGTATGAATGAGTGCTCTGGTATATGAGTCAATCACAGACCCCTGTCCTCTGAACAGTTGATCTTATAATTTATATATCATTTATAGAAACGGTATCTGAAGTTCCTGTACTCGACTCGAGAGGTGTCTATAAAACTAAAGATAAAAAAAAAATTATTTTTTAAATTCGAGTTTTTATGTTTTTTGGTTTTATTTCAAAAATTGAATGATTTTTTCTCAAAATGTCTTATTTTATAATTCAATTGTTTGTTTTGTTGGACAGGCATTGGACAGACAGACACGTCTAACGGCAATAAATGCATTGTATGCCCAAAACAAAGAGGACTTACAGAAGAAAATCCGACAAAAACAGGACGAAAGTAAACGAAGACATGAAGAAAATATGGAACAAATTAGACAAAAGGCACTGGAATTGTCTGTACGCAAGTCGTCGTCTGTGGGCAACGACGAGGCGCCCATATGTGAGCCCTACGACACGATGAAAATGTGTCAGTTGTGTCAAGTGATCATCAAATCCGAAGTCTTTCTGTTCGGACACTTAAGAGGTGTTTATTATTCAATGAAATAATTGTTTTCCATATTTTAATTTAAAACAATAATATTTTATTCATAATAATTACCCATCCCTTCCCCTCTCTAAAAGACTCTTCCTATACCTCTCCCACAGATTGTTATAAGATTTTAATTTAATTTTAAGGCAAACGACATAACGACGCGATTTGTGAACAAAATGGAGGTAAAGTGCCGACGAATAAGGAATTGGAAAACTATAACATTAAGTATATAATGGAAGCGCCGACTGATTTGCACAAAAAATCCATACAGAGTTGTGAAAACGAGAGATTAAAAGCCGCGCGAAAGAGGAGTAAAAAACTGAAACAACGATTGATTAGTAAAGCAAATCAATTCGAGTCTAATTGTGGCCAAAAGGTATTGGCCATCGATTCCAAACAAATTCAGTCCAATAACAAGAATAAGATCTCAAAACTATTTAAAGTAAGTCTTGTTTAGCCATCGATTGCAAAGTTATTTATCATTTATGTCGAAAAATTTAAACACAATTTTTTAAAATACATAAATTCAATATTCTCGAACATTTTTTTTAATGAATTGCTTCAAAAATATGTAAATGATTTGAAAATTAATGTATTTTAAAATTTAAGAAAATTATTGTAAAATAATTTAATTTTTCTCCATTCGAAAAGTGAATATTTGTTTCATTTGTTTAGTATTTTTTTTTAATATTTTAAAACTTATGTTTATTAGGACTTGAATACATTGAGCGCCGACACACAGATCACTGGCCAATGGCCGCAAAATATGATCCATAGTTTGGAGAGAGTTCTGAACGAATTGGAGAAATTGTTTCGAAACAATAAATCGCCACTAAATAGAGATTCACTTTATTTTCAATCACTAAATGGCAGTCAATTGTTGACCAAATTGTTGTCCAGAATTATGAACGGAAACAAAGAAAGACCGACTTCACTGACGGATAGGGCGAATGCAAAATTGGCGACAATTTATGAACTAATTTGTGGCCAACATTCAGATGTTAGCGATTATGTCCTCCAATCGAAAGATATGATTGAATTGTTGGACATTCTCTGCCATAGAATTAATGTAATCATTGATTGGATTTTGTTTTGTTTCAAATATTTTTGTAATCAATTTAATTATTTATTTGTTTTACAGCTTTCGGACGCAAATCTAATTAGTTTTGCCAACAACTCTACTACCCGTGCAGTTACTTATGATCCAGTGATCGGCGCATTGTGTCGTCTGTTGTCCACTATATTTGATTCACTTTATTCTCATTACTCTATAATAGCGGAGAAAACAGACGATTGTCTGACATTTAATCAATTAATTCAAGACGTGATCAGGTATTACAGCAATTAGGGCTAAGGGGAGAGAAGGAGAGAGTGTTTTGTGACTATAATTTTGATTTATCTCTCAAACAGTTATATCGTTTCCATTGGAATGATTGACAAACTCTCTCTATTCATGTCCAACACGAGGGGCCCAATAGACGAGTGGCCAGATTTGGCGCAATTCCTGCAAAACATAATATCTCTGTTCAGTTCGATATCAAAACTCATGACTTTAAAAGTGGACAATAGTTTTGGGGCCAAATTGGCTGAAGACGAGACACAACTTATGATTACATTACAGACGACACACATCTGCGGTGTTGTGTCACTCATATATGGACTGCTATTACATTCCGGAGCACCCGTGCGCACAGGGGATGACATACCGCCTCCATTGGCTGCTAATCATACTATGGACCTAACCTTAGAGGCGATTCGTTTTATTAATTATGTATCACTACTGGACCTGACTATGATTCAGGTGTGTATGTCCTGTCCTGTCCTTTACATTCAAATATCTATACTTTATGTGTTGAGCACAAGTAATAATTGTGGTTTGATTTGGGTTTAATGAAAGGGATTAGTATTTAATCGAAAATTAAAACCGTTTTTAATAAGAACTTTTAACCTCTATTTCTCTATATTGATAGTGTGTTTTGGGCGGAGAAGGACTGTCACTACAGATACGACACATCTGTTCATACCTTCTCTGGTATTGTTCTCACCATAAATGCCCTCATCTGTTGAATGAAGTGATTCTTCTGATCGGAAACTTTGTTGTTCTCAATAATGACAATCAGGTATTCAATCAATTATTTAATTATTTTGTGAAAACATTTAAATATTTGAATAACTCATTCATTAAATACACAGACATTACTAGAGTCGGGTCAAAGACCAACAATAGTAAAGCAGTTGTGTTGCCTTCCATTCGAGTACTTCAGTGACGAGAAGTTGTCGTCAATACTGTTCCCAACGCTAATCGTGTGCTGTTTCCACAACAGCCAAAACCGAACTGTTTTGGAACAGGAAATGTCAACATTAATGCTCTCCTCCTTTATTGAGTCCACTATTGTTGGCCTACAGTTGCGGGCAGTGGACAGTCAGTACATGAGTCAAAAAACCAATGATTCACTCGGTATTAGATTTTTATTAAACGATATATTGAATTAATTGTATTGTGTTCTCAATTCATAGCCAAAGAGCGCCTGTCATTTGCCAAGCGTTTCCCCAAAAATCGATGGAATGAAGCAAAAGATTATTTTGAAGCTCAAAGTCGTTCAATCGATTAGTTTTTTCCCTAAGATTTTCAAAATAATTATTGATTTTATTAATTAATTTTAATAATAATTTCAATACATATATAGTGTTCACTAACAAATGTGATGGAATTGCACTACAGAACCGGTTTTTTACGGAATAATAGATTCGAGAATTAATATATAAATTAAAATTAATTATTAATATATGTTTTTTATTAGTATTAAAATTAAGGATGTTTTTCAGTATTTTTCCATTAATGAAATTATTATATTTTCTCCAATTCTTTCCTAATTTTGAGGGCAATTACTTATGTTTTAGTACACAAAAAATACCTTTTTTACGGATTTTGCAATAATTTGTTTTTGTTTTCTGAATATTTTCTAAAACAACAAAATTCTGTTCTATATTTCGGTAACTTTTTATAGTAAATTTGTTTATTATATTTTTTTGGTTAATATTTTTTTTATAAACTAAATATTATTTAATTATTAAATAAAATTTATTATTTATAAAATGCATTCAATTATTTTTTATTAAACTATACACTATATTCTACTTTAAATGCTGATATTTTTATTGAGTCAGGGCAAGTAAACCTGGTTATAATCTATAAATTATAATTTAGCAATTTATTTAATTTTGAAAGTGAACTAGTTTTTGATATACACCAAGCGATAACATTAGTGATTCTAAGAATCACTTTGAAAATTCTTACACATATATCATATTATTAAGAGGATTAAATTAGTTGAGGTTTAAATTAGTCCTATTATTTGAGTTCAATTTTCCAATAAAAAGCACATTTCTTATAAAATTATTGA
>JAQFXN010002932.1:0-11729 GCA_034693365.1 Liacarus xylariae | reverse complement strand
TTTCTATAGCATTTGGAGATCTTTCAGATCATAACGGAATTCAAACCATTACTAGAATTAAGATTCTTTATAGTCATCACTAAAACTCCAAAAATAACATAAAAAATTATTTTTCAAATTAATTAATATTATTATTTATTTCTCACATAATTTTGATTTTGTTTTTGTTTATTTTTATTTTTAACTTTCATTTATAAAGCAATTATAGCAAATATAAGGCCTGTATTGCTGGCCTACACGATGGCCTTCGTATTGCAATGGAGAGAGAGAAGTGTCCGAAATCATACTCTTCTCGTATTATTACATCATTTGGCAATAGTTTTGTTGGCGCGCCGTTGGGTCTAATGTGCGGATCCAATGATGAGGGCCGGTCTCAATGTCCATAATATAGACTATAGCATCCAGCATATAGACTTCTGCATAGACTATAAAATATGGGCTATTTTTAAAAAAAACCCCTGAACTAACCTATGATTCGCTGTAATCAACTTAAACTAGTGTAAAATTAGAAATTTAAATAATAAAACTAGCTCAACCATGTTGCAATTTCAAATATTATTTAACTAAAATTATCAATAGACTTAAGTAAATCTCGCCAGTGTGAAGATAATTAAATTTTCCTAATATAAAATGCTAGAAATCTTATTTTGTTTCAGGTTATATTTTATATTCACTATAATGAATACTCACTGTAAAAGATCTATTTGAAGATAAAAACGATAAAAATATAAAACACTTTTAATTAATTAAAATTTTAATAGTTTTTTAAAAAATGATTACGAAATATTGGTATAAATCAATTAATACTCCGACAACTCATTAGAAATATTCGCAACTAATAATTGGACGTAAGGTAAATTCCATTAGCTTTCAGCTTTCAGCTTTCCATTAGCGAATCAATTAGAAAACTCAAATAAATATAAACCTAAAAAAAGTTAATCAAATTAAACTTGAAATTACCAAGATACCAAAAAATTAAAATGACTAAACTTTTCATTAGATTGTTAAAATTCTATTGTGTTTGCTCTGGTTTAAAATGTCGGCTATGATTCATCTTAAAAGATCAACTTAGTTCCATAGTTAAAATTTATTCTGGACATTTTGGCTATCTTTCCTTGATCATTGTCATTCCTTGGTAAAACAAAGAAAAAATTCTTATATATATAATTTTCATTGACAGACACTACAAATACAGTATATAATTATTATAATTTGAATGAATTATGAATATATAAAAAATAAAAACTTATTCCAATATATAAAAACTGTCAAAACATAATTTAAGAGAAAGTTTTTGCCGTCAATTCGTAAATGATTTGACAATTCTTTCCATTAATTCGAATTCAGAACAGTTAAAAAAATATGTTTGCGATTAAAATATTTTATTGCTTTGTATTGACACTATTCTGTTTGGAACAAATCAATGGTGATATAGTTCGGGGAATACAAATTCATACGGGTGGAAAACAATCCCCAGATGGTCAAAGTTCATCTGGTGATAATCTGGGTGCTTGTGATCTGATTGCATCCCGGGGTGTTCTTAATTGTTTGGAAACATATTTGCCAATCAATGTATTGGCGGAATTCAGAGGCGGATCCCGTGGTTCCGGCGATACAAATGGAATTTGTTGGTATGAACATTGAATATTTTACTTTATGCTAATTTGGTTGCCAAGGGTTCGGTGAATGGGGCGAGAGGTATAACTACTGATGCTTTAGGAACAGCCAGACGTGCAACGGGTGATGCGGTTGGAGTGGCAGATAGGGTCGCATCTCGTTCTTTGAGTGGCGCCAGACGTGTAACAACCGATGCTTTGGGAACTGCAGGTCGGGCCGCATCCAGGTCTTTGGGAACGGCCAGACGTGTGACGGGCGATGCACTTGGCTATGGGGGAAGAGTGGCTTCCGGTTCGGTGAACAGCACCCGAAGGGTTTCATCTGATGCTTTGGGAACAGCAGACGAGGCGACCACAGGTTCATTGGCAGAGCCCGACGTATTGTTTCGAAGGCATTGGGAACATCCGGTGGAATATCTGCTAACAATTTGGAGCGAACACGAAGAATAAGTTCAAGTGCATTCGATTCTGCAGATCGGGGGGTATTCGGGGGTTTGGATAATGAAGAACGTATAGCAACTGGTCTTTTGGGATCACAAGACAGAGTATCGTTGGATAGAATACGTGGTCTATCCTCTGGTAATCTTAATAGTGAAGAACGAATACTAACCGGTCTTTTTGGTTTAGGCCAGAGGGTTAAGGAGAACGGGGGCAGTGTTTCACTTGTGGTCTAGCAATTGATCAATTGATACAATATTTTCATTTAAATGAATATTTTTGCAGTTTTTATGTGATATTATTTTGAAATATATCATCATGATTATTTTAACATGATAGAAAGAGTTTTAATTAAAGATTTCTAATGAACTAAAAGTGGCACAATTTTTTAATATACCATTTCTGTAACAGAATTTTTGTCACGTGATTTAAAATAAAATGTTGAAATTTTTAAAAACAACTAGTGCGACCCACCGGTTAGTGTTCATCCCCGTACTCTTTATAAATGGTCCCTAACCAAAATTACTCCCTAATAAATGACTACCAACTTGAAAAATATAAGTCGCGGCCGTCTTAGATTTGGGCCATTATTGTATCATAGGATGCTTTGGCAAATACAATCGCCCAAAAAATTATTCTGTACGGGGATTATAATTAGTTGCGCGATATCTAGTTTGACCCTACGGTTAGTGTTTATCCCCGTACTCTATCACAGACTATTACCCTGAAGTTTAGTGAAAGTATTGTTGCCGTTCTCGAACAAAAGTTTCAATTTTTCAAATTTTTAAAAATTCAACTAGTTGACTAAATTATTGTTGTCAACAATGCTTTTGTTTAACAATGGAGCATGACACAGCAGTCAGACAGTCACAGTCAGTTACATCATTCTTTTAAAAGTATAGATATCAACAATTTATATATCAGTGTTTATCATTTTTTATGTTTAATAATCTTTATAAATTTTATTAAAATCGAAGTAATTTTTTGAAACTGCGACAACTCTTTTGGACTACAAATGGATTGTATAAAAAGGTTTCAGACATAGACCAAATTCGGATTTTCAAAAAATTTATATGATAATACAGTATACAAGTTATATTTATCACGATTCATTAATTTATACAACATTTACTCGTGAAAAATCTAAACCAGAATATCTTAAACAATTATTTAAGCAAATCAGGTGTAGCCAAATGTTTGGGGAATATAGCCTAAATACCTCTCTGTATGGAAAATATTGTTAAATACATGGCATACCACCCTATACACCCTGACTCGATCGACACTGGCTACCACTGCAGAAAATTGAGGCATAATACGAGAACAACAGAAATATTCTGTATATTTTCTTTAAAATCTTAACCTACGTTCTTTTGCTTTGGCTTTACTAGTAGTAAGATTGAACTATAATATTCATAAAGTTGATACCGATGGAAAGTGGCCAGTTCTTTGTTATATATCACTTGATTTGTCTCGTCATAAGCTTTCTAACGATATTTATATACAGTTAAGAAAAATCGTAATCGAGAATTCTGTCTATAAATCAGCTTATCTTACATTACAGTCCATACGAAATATATAGGCAGTGAAGTCTAACCTATTCTCGCCCCTCGATTAGGATTTTTCTTAACTGAATTGTGGTATAAAATAATTCACGAAAAATTATACAGTACAACAATTTATATAGTGAAATGTTACAAAATACAACCCTCAGTATTTATCTCTTAGGTTTACGAGCGCACCCTAGGATTTTGTATGATTACCTATTTCGACCCTAATTATGTTTAGAATATAAAAACCGCATTTTTTCATCGTCATTCGACCTGGCTAGAAAGATAACAGAATTTTGTCATATTCTTGTTAAATTTTATCAAATTTTTGTTAAGGTCTTACAGAATTCATCATTATTTGCCAAAATTTTCTCAAAATATACCACTCTATACCCCATTGACTGGACCAATCTCGATGACCCCTGAATTTAGTTATAACTTAAAATAATCATGGTGCAATATAACCACTTCATTTAAAAATGCATTAAATGTGAATTTACATTCAATGATTTCTAAATCATTTTTTTATAGTTTTAGCAAAACTGAATAGCATTTCATCGAACACTTTATATTTATGATCTATAAATTATTTATTAAACTTCATTTCTGAACAGGTATGCCATTCCTACTATTAGCCGGACTACTGGAGCCGTCAGATGTAAATCATATATTCTTTCTCATCGGTCTAATCATATTTGTTTTCGTAATATTGTGTAAATTTACTCAATTAAGTCTAACTAAAAGATCATAAAAAAACAAACCAAACATTAATTTTTTTTTGCAAAACACACTTCAAATATACAGAATTTTGTCAAAAAAATTATATATCAAATAACTTAAGAGAAAAATAATTTTTTGTCTTAAACATGAAAAAAATAAAACTTTCTCTGCTTAATGAGCAATAAAAATAATCAAATAAACAGAATAATTAATCTCATATCAGTAAAAAATAATAATTACATTTTCTATCTCTATATCTCATTCGTTAATCTCAATGACATTTATGTTATAATAATAAGTATATAATATATATTTTAAGCCATCAATAAAAATGAAATGCAAATTAGGAATAGGAATATAAATTGCAATAAGAAGAGAGTATATAACATAACAAGAGTTGATTATATATTTTTTTATATAACATTAATTATACTTATTATTCAATTCACTGCAGGATTTGCGTAACAGAAACAAAAACAGGGAAAAAATCATTAATGAAACACAAGAACTATATTCTCCTAATTATATAACATTATATATTATATACAGAATATTCCTAATGAATAATAATAATTTAAAAATAGTAGCAAATTGGTTTCATCTATCCTCCTTTATTACATTAGGGCCGATGTATGTTAGCGCCGAGAAGCTTAGCTGATCAATAAATACCAGTAGAAAATAAAATGAATAAAAAAAACTTTACTATACTTTTTTTCTTCGCCCAATGTTTTCACTAAGGGAACAGTTAATATTTCCATAGTTACACGAAATGAACAGTTCTTTCTCACCGTTAAGTCAATGGTTAGAAGCGTTTAATTTGTTTTCTATCAATAGAGTGCTTAAAATTTTCTATTGATTTGTTTGGGAAAACAAAAAGTTAGAAAAGTTTTTCTTTATGTTGTTTGGGTTTTTTTTGTTGTTGTTATTATTTATTAGTTAAGAATATTTTATTAATATTTTATTTATTATTCGTTAAGTATTTTTTCTCGTTTTACCGAATACTTACTGAACGAATAGGTGAAAATCCATTATACAGAGGAGAAAATACATACAAAATACATGACTCCCTATAATATAATAGCATATCATTAAATAATATGATAGAAGAATTGGAGAGCGAGAGTAAAAATGTAGCATTTTATTTAATAGTAGTTCAGCCGAAACGTTAAACTCTATCTCTCTTTCAATTCTCTCCATTGAATACAAACATAAATACAATTCATAAATATTTTTCTCTCTGAATAAAACTATCTTTTCATTTTGTTGCAATAATAATGTTATCTCTCTTTGTGTGGCTTTTATATAATAGACTAGAATATCATTTTCCTTTTTAAAAAAAAAGTTTTTCTGTTCCTTAAGAAATGCTGATATCTTTTCCATATTAAGCAATATTTTCAATGCATTACATTTGTATTTCTCTGTCTTTTTGAGAAAGAATTTTTTCAGTGAATATTCACTTATTTATTATTGAGTTCTCAACGAAAACAATGCCTACAAATAGATATTTAACGATAAATATTATTGAGAAAGTCTGTCAACTGTCGAGCTGTTTATTAATCACTTCAATACCGATGATAACAATGTTCTTATTATATCAATCAAATACATTATCGTCCAGAGTGTTGTCTGTAGTGATGGCAGCGATACTGTGTCTGTTGGCCATGTCGTTGACAGTGTTGGCACTCATACGGATTTTACGTCGACGGCCACTAACAACAGATAACGATGAACAGACCCGGACTAATACACGATTGAATTCTGGTGTTTATTCGAAAAACTCTGCGATCGCATCGCTAGTGACCAATAGTGTTCTGACAAATGCACAGCTTGTGGTTCCCTATAAGTTAACTGATCTGGACTTACAATTGAAAAATCTTAATAATGATTTGTGATAAGTGTATTGTATTTTACAGGAAAATCATAGCGACCTTGTTGATTTGTTGTTAAAATGTGATCCATAATGTTTAACTAGTATATGAATGCACCTTTATGATGCTATGTTTAATACTTTGCCAAGTAAGACTGAAATGCACCTATGTACAGTATTAAACTTTATTAAATTTTAATGTAATAGATAAGAGTTCTAATTGTTTAAGACTCAATTAGTGATAGTACAAAATCAAAATAACCGAATGTTTTCTTGAAAATCAGCTATTCTTATTTCAGAAATATACATTAAATATAAATAGCAAGCAATTATTTGGAATTCTTGTCATGTAAAATTCTTATATTGGATTTTTTTTTAAAAAATATTCTTAATTCAAAAATTTTAAATAATTTCTTTTCATTTAAGAATGCTTCAATTTTAAGCTTCAATGCTTCAAGACTTGCTTCAATTTTATTTAAATAGGTATAAGTAATTTGTTTTAGAGGTGGGAGTTTTTTTTACATTATTAGTACATTAACATCATTATTAGCATATAAAGTTAAAATTAAACAGCTCTAGTCAAAAGTAGTATAGCCAAAATGCACCATGAAATATTTTCACTTTTTATCTTTCTCTTGATTTTTTCGTTTTAAAAAAATCATTTGTAAAATATTTTCCTCTATATTATTCGATCTGACCATCCCTACCATTAATATTTACTAAAATAAATCACCTAACAATCGCTTTTATTGAGAATTTTTGAAACTAGTGATCGAGTACATTTATATAGAATTATCCAGATTTATACAGTCTCTCCAATCGATGAGTTCAAGTAGTTGTACTTAAGTTTGACAATTTTTATATATTTGTTACTACAATTTATAACTTGTTAACTATTGAATCAATTGTATCTCATAGTTAAGTAATATTGGTGTTGTGACATTAATTCTTTGATTTATTTAAATAGATCAATTTATGAATTTCCAAAATAATGAATTAATAATTAAATAATAGTATTTAAATAGAAAGTAATTCTTGTAAAATTTAAATTTTGTAAATTTTTTTCTTATTTAAACAATTATAAAATTTAAAATTCCAAACATCTATCTTGACACTCTTGTTTAAGATTAATATAGAATTTTAATCTGAGTGCAATCCTTTTTATAGTTTCAATGTTTAAAAAAGATGTTGAATATTTGTTTTTGAAAATGTATGAGAATTTTTATTTTCAATCATTCGACGCATAAAAATAGCACAAAATTATAATATTATCAAAAGTTGTTGCAAAATGTGCAATAAATGTGTGATTGTCTCAATGAACATAATATTATTTACATAAATATAAATAGAAAACTGCAAAATTATAGGTATAAATATAATTTATGGCTATTATCTATCTGTTCAGATAAATAACTTTCACGAAATTTCACTATAGACTAGTCATTCACAGAAATATAAGAAAATAATAATTTAAATTAATTTTATTTTAACAATTAGTTTTAGGTTTAACATTAATCACTCATCTGAATAGATAACTAGCAATCTATTATCCCCACATCCTTTCACTTTTACTAAACGTGGACTCTCTAAGTATAAAAGCATTAGGTGTATAGTGTGATAGGATGTGGAGGAAAATACTCTGATAACCATTGATGTGCAGAGCGAGGGCGGAAATTTTTGACAAAATTTGGTAAAATTTTCAAATTTTAGTAGGGGTGAAAACTAATTTTATTTATTTTGAAATTTTCAACTTTTTTAGAAAATCAGAGGGAGGTGGGGTAAGCCAAATTTTTCGAAAAATTCAAAATTACCCCCCCCCCCTTTATTTAAGGTGTAAAGTACTCCGAATTGATTACTTTAGCTGTATCTCGCTTAGAAAGTGGTGATCTCACCATACCCCCCCCCTCTGCACATCCCGGTCTGATAACTAGTCTCAATGAATAGAGTGTAATCCTAGAATTTTGTTGTTTTCGTGAATATAAAGCTAATATTAAAAAACTGCTGCTAAAGGAGACGCACAAATCAATTGAATTATAAATAATGCAAATGAAAATTTGAATTTTTAATGGTTATAACAATTTATGTATTCATAGAAGTGATGTTAAATAATATCTGAGAATAAAATTTTTTTATATTAACTTAATATTATAAAAATTTAATTAAATTAGAATAGTTGATTTAAGAATTTGTATCATTGATAACATGAATGTTCAGACTTGAAAATGTCAGGAGGGTATTTTCCTGCGACAACCTAAGGAAAGGTTCAGGGGAGGGTAAAATGACGGCTATTGCAAAATTTTGCCATAGGGGGAGTCCAAGTGAGGGTTTTTTCAAAAAATTATATTTTGCCTACAATGTGTAATAAAGGTGTTTTAATGCTCAAAATCACTGTTTTTATGATATTTTTAATAGAAAATAATTAAAACCAATGAAAAGTTGCTCTAAATTAGTGTTTTTTAGATTTTTAAATAAAAACCCATTTAAAACTGTGAAATAGTGCTCAAAATGAGTTTATTTGTGGTTTTGTATCAACGAAATCATGGATTATTAGTTTGACAAAATATTTACAGAACGTCACTTTCCTCGCCTTTTCGTAAAATTTTGCCTGGTGGAGGAGGAGTACCGCACGGGCATCCTATAAGGGTATCCTGCCAAAATGTCATGAAGTGTATTCCAGTCTGGATCCTCCTCTTTAGATATCTCTGCATAGATACAAAAAGTTTACACTAATCGGTTTTCATTTAAATCCTTGGAAACTTAACCAGATAGCATTGCTACCCATTTTTGCGCATGTTATCGAATTGACCAACTAATTAGAGACTTGAGTAGAAACTAACCAATCAAATGGTTTTAGTGTAAAAAGTATCTAAAATAAGCGCAAAGTTTAAATGTTGATCTGTTATACCTATTAGTGTTTTCTATTTTGTGTAATGTATTATAATTTGTGTAATAGAACGTGCAGTTACCACAACTTTAACCTATGCTATAGAAGCCGAATGTCCGGCCCTAATAAGAATACTTTAATATTATGGTGAAGACAATGAAAATAATGTTATAAATCAGGGGAACCTTCGAGTTAGGCGTATAGATGGGGTCAATTTGAGAAATTTTTTTTAAAAAAAATTAAAGGGTATACAAAGCTTCAAAATATAAAAAATGCGAGGAGGAGAGTAAGGAAAAAGCACAATTTTTGGCCAGCACCCTTGGCCACACCTGGCTACTTGTTATAAATGATTTGTATTTGTATTTATTGTTATAAAGTATTTCAGCTTTTCGTTGTATAAGTCATAAACTGAATAATAGTTTAAATTCAAATCAAAGATCTATTTATTATTTCTTTATTTTTATTTCAATTGTAAATCAGTTAATAAGAAGTTTAAAGAAAAAGTCTGTTTTCTAAACCCATTCCAACAGAACTTCATCTGAATATGAATTCATTGCTTCATCTGTTCGGTAATCAATGTCTGAAAATAGTTATTAAATGGTATTTATTTGAATTCAATATTTTAGTCATTTATTCATTCGTTGAGACAAAAGAATTTTGTGAAGCGTTTAATCAAAATAATTACAGAATTGATTCCGGATTTGATTTAAAACAAAGAAATCCAGACAATCCTCACATAAATCATCTCATATTCATCGATGAATTCTATTGGAAAATAGAATTGAATGAACAGAATATGAAACCATATGAGAACCAAGATATCAGTGTGAATTTCTGCTTTAAAAGCATGCAAGCTTGCAAGATTTCAAAGCAAACTTTTATGTTTCAATCTTTAATTTAGGGAACCATCACTAATATTTGTAAGCAAACAAAAAATATATGTAAATTATAGTAATAAATGTTAATATGTTTTTATATGATTGTTCCGATTATAATGCATTTGATTGCCGTATATTTTTTAAACCAGTCATAATAGTCTATTTGGTTTTCCTTCTTCTCAGATATCAAATCAATGATCGGAAGACAAATCAATTGGTTTGGAAAGCAATTCAGAACAGGAATGAGTGTTGCAGTGAATAGATATGACACCTATACTACTGGACTTCTAAGAGTATAGATATATAACAATTAATATTTTTAAAAATTAATTTCTTCTTTTAAAAGAGAAATTCAGAAATTATAGATTGGATTGAATTCGATGTACAAAACTCTGAGCTAATCTCTCCGAATAAGACAATGAATTCAATTAAGATTCCATTCCCTCAACGATTCCAACCATTGGTTTCAATTTCTTTTCAGTTCCAGAGGTCCCATGAAATTGCATTTATGGGCACAACTGAATCCCAACCGCGTTTAGTGCACTTCGTATTTCTTAGTTATACTGAATCCCCGACCATTTTACACAATACATCAATACCTGGAGCTCAGGATTTATGGCCAGATGTTATCGCAATTTTAAAATTTCAATTCTCAGATTCCGCTCAAAAAATACTTATTTTGTTGAATCAAAATAAAAAAAACAAATAATGTTTTAAACCAAATGCTTCAGAAATAGTAAATATGATTAAATCAAATTATTTCCAATTAATAAGAAGAAAAATATTTTAAAATTAATTCAGTGCCAGAAAAACGATTTAGAGATTCTCATTGACTGTGATTTGAAATCACTTGAGACAACACCTCTGGTTTGGACTAATGAGAAGATTATTGCAATAATTATATTCGTTGTTATAATTAGTCTATTAATTATTGCAATTATTGTAATGATTGTCAAAATATACAGATTTAAAAGGACTCAAAGTGTTTAATAATTTTTAAATATTATTTTTTATTTAAAATAACCATTTAATGAATTTTTAAAATTACATATATGTTCGCCAAAAAAGGTTTTGGACAGACATAAAGTGTACGAAAAAAGGGATCGAAAATAATTTCTAAACATTAAAACAACTTATCATTTGTTTTATTTGATTCAATCACTAATTTCTTTTTTAATAAATTTAATTCGTTTTTAAAATATTGATTTTATTATTTATTTATTATTTTGTTTTATATTATATTTATTTACTTAAGAATATTGAAAAATAACAAAATAAAAATTCTGATACAAACAAAGCATTTGGACCAGAGCTGAGAAATGGCATTTATTAACTCTGATTTGAACTAATCTTTAAATTCCATTTCAATAGCCTTTATTACAGGGGTTGCCAAAGAGGTATAATCTGAATACCCCTTTAATATGATATTTTACAAAATTCCTCCCCTTTTGTGCAGCAGGCGAAATTTTTTGTTGTCTTATTTCCTTATTTGTATTCTAATATCTTGGAATTTTTTATACTCCCGGACTTTTGACGAAATGTTCTCAAAATACTACCCTCCCTGACACGGCCGACCTTGACTACTCTTACTTTATTAGTTAAATAAAAATATGAATTTATTTATTGTAATAGAGAGTTCGCCTCTTTAGAGTAATAGACCGCTTGGCCTCATGTTCTGGCGATAAGATTGGGCGATAGCGTAGATGAGACGGTAGTTTTCGGTTAAAACATATAAAAGTCTCGAGAATTTGTTACTCAATTCAAATACACAATCAA